>JAPYZS010000055.1:0-267776 GCA_030522925.1 Trissolcus japonicus
AAAAAGTTGAATTTAACTTATAATAAGCTGAAAAACTCAAGTTATTAATAGTTGAGTTCGGTTCCATGGAATTATACCCTGAAATTTTTCTCAGTGTAGGACTGGTAATCTGGCCCTGATTATAAAACTCGTAATCGCCCATCATATTAGCATATATTTTTTTATCATATTGAAAAACAAACTCTTAGATGAACCAGTCTGATACTACAATATAATACAATACATCAGCATTTAACTTGTTAATTATAGAAAGCATTTTATTTGGGTTATACATTCCAACTGAATTGTAGTTTTTAGAAATATTGTCATGCGCCACCAATATGTAAAAAATGTGACAACAAAAATTATTGAAAAAAGGGAATTTCATAAATTTATCAATTTTTTTTAATTGTTGCCTATCAATTCCTACAGTAGGTAAAGAAAACATCTGTCAAACACTCGCTCTTTCTCTCTAATGAAAACAGTAAGAAAAACATTTCCTAAATCTTCCCAGAAAATGTTGTGTAATTCAATAATTTAATAACAATTATCGTTCATTGTGAACACTGATAAGCAGTTGTGATTGAAGTTTCTTTTTTTGTGGTAAGTTACAAAATTCCATTGTCTTTTTTTAGAGGATTAGAAATAATTTGCAATGTTTAGAGGTTAAGCTTGATTACAATTTGTTACAACACAATGAAAAGTAAGATAAATTTTTTTAAAAACAAATAAATATAAGTGTATAAAAATTATTGGACATCATTTTTATCTTTAGATTGTTTCATATTTTATTTGTGTGCATTTTTATTTTTTCTAGGATTAACAAAAACAAAATGAAGGAACCGTCGCTGACGAAGATTCGAGCAAGAAACCTAATATACGACACTTTTCATAAAAGTTTTGTTGCCCTGACCGTAACATTTTCACTCGCATCGTTTGGTCTTTTATCTTATAAATTTTACGACTATATGTACAACGTTCGGCCACAAAAAATGGCAGAGGCTTTACGGTATCAAGAGGATCTTTTAAAAGAAGGAAGAAGTCCAGATCTCCTCTCTGAAACTCAACAACTAGGAGCTTGATTCAAATGTTCAAGTTTAAATTTTTGTAAAATAATTGTCTCATAAATAAATTTAGTTATTGCACATGTTTGTATATATTAATTGAGTTTAATAATTGTAAAAATAGAAATAGAAAGGTCATGATAGAAATAATCAAGAAAATTCATTGAAAAATGCAGAAATATAATTTATTCGTTCACGGTGATTATGAAAATGAACATCCTCAAAACCTGAGTATTACAATTTATAATTTTTCTACAAAAATTTTTTTCATCGCAAATCGAGGCTTCTGCGCGAGTAAAAATTTCATCCATTCAATATACACAAGCTCCTTTTATGACAATGTGGGAAAACAAAATTGGCAGCTAGTTTCAACACATTTTGAAATGAAAATCTCGAACGAAAATAAATTTTAAACTCAAATAAACCATTTTATGATATATACAATGACAAAAAATTGTTTCGAACTTGAAAATTAATACGTAATAGATTGATGATGATGATAATAATGATGATGATGATGATGATGATGATAATGTACAGATCGTATGATGTAATAAACGTAATTGCCTTCCACATCCAAAGTTACGGATTTTTATATAACATATGTTTATGTACGTAAATATTCTCCGCGTATCTCTAATTGCTATATACATACACATACCTTTTTATATTATCCATAAAAGTATATAAATATACGCTCGTATATTTTTTATACATCACATTATTTGTTGTAAAACCATAAGTTGGTTTAGATCTGGAATGTGACGATTTTGAATTTTTCTTTGTTTTTGTTTTGCACAGACCCTTTTCGTTGAGTACTCCAATTTTAATTGAGATGAAAAATAATCTGGTTCGTAAAAATTGGAGCAAGAGGGATATATTAAAATTAGACGCCACTGTTGGCCACAGTGGCCGTATTATCAGAACGCATTGATTCGATTCGGGCGACTATCTTCAGGGCTGGTCCAAGCTTGATGCTCATCGCTGACATTAGATGGTCTTCCTTTAGCAGCATCAATGCCTGGCCGTCGATCTCCTGGATCATGAAATCTTCCGCGTAATCCGCGCAGCCTGGCAGGGTCCGAATGAATTCACAGACCTCGCTGACCTGAAATGTATACAATATGTCAATTCAATGTACATTTTTCATACAAGTATAAATGTTTGAATATTATTTTTAGATACTGAACAAAAAAACGTACAGTCCATTTAACAGGATTTATTATAGGAGCATCGTCGACCAAATTAGCTGAAATCGATTTTTCGTCGCCGTTCTTTTTCAATTCGTCGTCCTTAATCTTCGGATCTGTCTCATTTTCCGTCCATTGTTTATCCGCATTATCAGACCGATCGACCATTTTTTCACGCTTTTTGCTGAAATTCAAACAGTTTCAATGAATGAAATGTATCAATAAATAGTTGAGTTGAAATCGGATTAATTGAGAATTTTAAACAAACCTCTTGGCACAGCTGGTTGAGCAAAACCGCTTGTCCTTGCGAACCTTACCGCCCTGTTCGTCCAATGCGTTTCCGCAATTTTCACATTTAAGAGCTTGCGTGCCATTGATTGTCTGGTCGTTTTGATAATTCGGAGCATGTTTTTTCTCTAAGAAATGATTTAAAATAATAGATTTATTTTCAGTTTTTAATTTGTCATATACAATCAAACTATTTTCTTTTTTTAACTCACTGGGAGGTTCATCATTTTTGCTATCTTTGTCTAAAGAGATCGAATTCCGATTCGAAGAATTCATATCCAAGCCAAAAGATCCGTTCAAAGACGATCGATTCACTGCAAAAGGTTCTGATGCTAAAAAACACACAAATTAATAAAAGTTGCCACAAGACAAATAATAATAATGATAATAAATGAATGAATCAAGTACCTTCTTGAATAACAAAACCCTCAATGACATGTGTGAGAACTTGAGGTTTGACCATAGCTTTAGGAGGTGCTTGTTTGTTAACGGGCGTGGCGGCTCCGTTGGTAGCGTCGTCGCATATCCCATTCGTGATCGAGTTGACAGCATTCGCCAGTCCTGTAAGAGGACTCGGCGCATTCTTCTCCTCGGCTTTAGTGGCGCACGCGGTTTCCTCACTTTTTGCATTCACTTTAGTTGAATCGTCTGCATTGTATACAAATGATTAACATTTTTTCAATTTCAGACCATAAAATCTAGAAATCAATTATTTATCAAAGTAACCAATATAATGTACCAGACGTATCCATAGGAGTGGAACCATTATCAACGCCATCTTTCTTCTCCTCATTGGCATTTGTGCTAGGTGGCGGCACTGGCGGTGGAGGCATCAGCGCGCAGTCGTCCTGCCCCCTCGCGGAGTCTCCTGAACTGGTATCCATTTGTTGTTGTTGTTGTTGTTGCTGTTGCTGTTGCTGCTGCTGTACAGGTGTTTGTGCAGGAGGAGCTGGCGTCGGCGCCGGGGGCGGTTGTTGTGAATCAACTGGCTGTGACGCTGCTATTGGCAACGCCTGTACCGGCGCACCACCTACCAACTGATTTCCAATTATTGTCGGATTCAGAGTCTGCAATACAGGCCGATACTGCATTATTTTAATTAGATTGCTGTACCAATGTCGTGGATGATTAGAGTTATTTTTTCTTGTTGTATAATGAATGGATACTGTACCGGTAGTTGGAGTTGTTGAACAGTTTGCATTTGGGGTTGTTGGACCTGGTTCATCTGTAGGGCTGCGACATTGACACCAACACCACCCATTGAAACAACGGGCATTATTGGACGTTCACCACCCAAAACAACACCGGGCGGTTGCTGCTGCAGTGCCATCCCTGATAGCCAACAAACGATATATAAAATAAATTGAGGATAGATAATAAAATGAATAATTTTGAAAATAAAAAGAGAATGGCGTAGTGTACCCATGATAGGTTTAGGCTGAATCTGCTGCTGAGCCTGCTGATTCTGCGCCTGCTGCTGATACTGTTGCTGGAGCTGTTGCTGTTGCATGTGTTGCATCTGTTGAATGAAGACCTGTTGGTGTTGCGGTATTGTTTGCGGCGTCGGGGGCGCTTGCATAACGCTTTTAGTTTGCGCGCCGTAATTCGTATGTTTGTCCGCGAGGATCGCGGCCATGGGTGAGCCGGTAGGTGGCGCAGCGAGCACCGGCGTCTGCGCGGACTTTCCGGGGGTAATTGGCTGCTGCTGCTGTTGTTGCTGCAGCTGCTGCGCCCCTGCGGCCGCCACCGTCTTGGTCGTCTGGTCCGCGGGCTTGGCCCCCGCGACCACCGGCGCCACTGAGGTCGCAACAACACCCGCGCCGCTCGGCCTCGGACTCGTGCGCACCACCGGCTTACCGCGGCCTTTGCCAGCACCGGTACCTCCCTTGCCACTCTGAATGAAACAAAAATCCCAAAAAAGACCATTGCCTTCAATTTGCCAGAAACGTCCAAAACAAAATTACGCGACTAATCTTTTATATAAGAAGATAAAACAAAAAGGAAAAGCACAACAGAAAAGAAACAAATTTGTGAGAGAGTAAGAGAGCGAGATAGGGAGAGACAGAGAGCAAGATATAAAGGCATAAACAAAAGAGTACATTTTACAGAGGGCTGTTTAAGATGGCGACGAGAAAAGTGCAGTCTGTTCTTCCCAGAATTGTGAGCAAATAAAAAAAAAACTCTTTGTCCTGCCTGAGAAGAACGACTTTGATTCTCTTGTTTTAGACAAGCAATCGATGTTTAGTGTATTTGTCGCACGCGCTGAATCGGATAAAGACCTGTGTGTGAACTGTGGCGACCCCGTGGACAGTCTGCGTGGAAACTGAACTGGCCGGTCGAATGTTGGCTGGCTGGATGCCCTGCATCGACGACGGTAGAATGCTCAGAGGACGCTGCGCCACATTCGCTTGTTTGTTAGGCTGTTGCTGGATGTCCATCACTCGGGGCTTACCACCACTTGCTGTGATCTGCTGCACTCCCTGGATCTGTTGTTGCGTTGCTGCTATTGCTAACCAAAACAAATAATAGTAACAATTCTTTATTCAATTCTCGACGTGGGAGTTTTTTTTTTTCATCCAAAACTAACCATTATGAGCCTGAATAGTTTGTGGACTTTGGATAAACATATCCTGTTGCGTCGGACCCCGAATGAAAATCTGATTAGATGCTGTGGTCAACAAGGTCGGTTGTTGTAGCCCAGTCCAAACTTGGGAGGCAAATTGCCAGGGTGCAAACTGCATATTAGTACCGCGCTGACCAGATGGTGCTCCAGTTGTACAGGTCGTGTACTAAAAAACATTTCATCATTATTTCCTAACTTTATTAATTTTTTATTTCGTTTAATAAGTTAATAAAAGGGTTTACTTTTTGAACCTGGTCCGGTTTCGCATTATTCTGCTGTTGCTGTTGCTGCGCAATGGAGTGCTGTGCTTGGGGCGATCCGAGCACCTCGAGCTGTCCAAACACCAAGGTCTGGCCGCCGCCTGGCGTGGCCGACGTAGGGATCGGCAGGTAACCACCAGGGAATGCTTGTACTTTAGCACCATTGTTGCCAGGGTGTGTACCACCTTGGCCAGGCGTCGATGCTGTTGTCAGCATATGCGGCGTCAATTGAGCTGCATTTTGAAAAGGCTTCCCTGATGTTATCACCTTGAAAATGAAAGCAATATTATATTAACATATAGTATAGTTATTATAAGTAATAATAAGTGAGTTGCAAAAATGTTTGTTCAAGTCTACCTGAATCGAGGAAGGAAACGGTGACCCAGGCATTATAAGTTGCGTGCCCTGGGTGTTGTAGAGGTGCTGCAAGTGGTACTGATTTTGCAGAGGTTGTTGGATAACCTGGACCTGAGGGTGGGCCGCCATTGTCGTTATTGTTGTCGCAGCAGGTTGACCTGATAAAGTCATCGAGACACCGCCGACACCCGGTGGCTGTTGGGATTGATGTTGCATGGAAACTGCTACGCCCTGCAACTGAAATGCCAAATTTTAAACAAAACATTCTTTTTAAACGCATTTTTTTTAAACTTTCACACTTTCTGCCAAGGTATTTACCTGTTGTTGGGACATACTCGCATTAACTGGTACTACGTTATGTTGTCCATTATTGGCTTGCTGTTGCTGGACCTGCTGTTGCTGTTGCTGCTGTTGTTGCACCTTAAATGAAAGTTTGTTGTTATTATTACTCTAGAGCGAAATTGAACAACTTTGTTTGACAGCCGTTTAGTTGTCAACTTTGTCAATCAATGTCAAACTTTGACATTGAGACAGTAAACGATGAAAATCTGGAGTAAATTTGAAAACAAAAAAACCTGTTGTTGCTGAACTTGTTGCTGTTGTTGAACGTTTTGTTGCTGCATTTCGATCATCATCTGCTGCTGTGTTTGTTGTTGCTGCTGCTGTTGCTGTTGTTGCTGCTGCTGCTGTCCGGGCTGCTGAGCTTGCGATTGTGGAATCTCCACGGGTTTGTTTACATCCGTCATCGTAATGTGTTTATCTTCTCCAATATGATTACACGAAAATTGTTGCCGGTTGTTACAACTACTTCAGCCACTTTTTTCGTGTCATTTTTTGTCACGACTGTCGTTTCCGTTCTGTACCTTTTCTTTCTCACTAGTGTTTTATCATCTCTGAAAACAATAATAAAATATCGAGATTAGAATAACTGCGAAATCAAAACAAAAACAAATAAAAAATAACAATGGCAAACAATGACTTTTTTTAAGGTTATGTTATCGTTCAACAAATTAAAATATTTCGATTAATTATGATCGAAATTTAATTGTTGAGTTATCAACAACTTTTTTGATTACGTTTTTAAATTGCAAGAAATTTGCAGAAGAAGAAGGACTGATTGTGAATTGGCTATCTGTTTGATTGTGACAATGTTTTGTTGCCTCGCGAGCTTGGTGTCGTTAGTGTCTGTCGGAATTGACGAGGAAGCGCGTGTAAGACGTTAGTTGCGCTTGTGAGAAATCGTACGCGATTAAGTGTGCCAAGTTCACTTTCCACGCCAAGTTCACGACACCGCGAGCCACGCTCTCGCGTCCCCGGACACTGCTTCCAGTTCCGCCAAGGTTCGTGATTTAAATCTCTGATGCTTTATCCCCGAACCTAACCTATAAGGCATCGCTTCTCAAGAAAGATACAACTGATCAACTTCTTTTATAGTTACAAATCAACATTTAATAAATAAAAAAGCAGAAGAAAAGCATCTGTGTTTAGTTGTGTTTATTAATGGCCGAATGTTTTCTAAAGTAATAACAATAATAATGGAAAATTCAACTTTTTTTGTTCACACGTATTAAAAGATTGTAAAATATTTTTGTGTTTCTTTAAAAAGAGGTAAGTAATAAAAGTTTAAATTGCCCAAAAGAATGATGCAATCGTTGTTTGCACAAGATAATCTTTAGATACATTCGGTGATCGCCGAGTTTGCAGAAAATTGTAAACAAACGTTGAAATTTCATAATCAGTTGCGGGAAACTGTTTAGAGCAAAAAGGAAACAACCATTATTGACCTGGACTTGATCTGAAGAACACCATAAAGTCCCTTCTCTCTTTACCCCTTGAAGACGCGTGCGCGTACATTCTATGTAAAGCGCTTCTTTCCGGTGAAACCTGTTTTATATGAAATGCTTCAGTTTGTATGAAATGTAAACGATCAAAATTTGACACACGTCTTCAATAATAATAAGAAAAAACAAACAAATTAAATAGGCAACACAGATGAAGAAGAAAAAGACGATAAAAGTTGAACTTGATTTGAAGAATCGCCAAGTCGCCGAGTTTATCAGTTATTGATAATAAAAGAATAAATAGAAGAGAATAATGTTAGATCGCAAGACGTGATACGAGTGTTAATGGTCTTTTCAGATCAAACGTAGTTCCTTTATAAACATGTAATACTTTCTCTTAAAAAAAAAAAAAATGAAAAATTTGTCTATAAAACATTAAAAGAAACAAAAAAAGAGAGAAACGCAAGATAAATTGAAATGTTAAAAAAGAATTAAAGGGAACAATCGGCAAAAAGAAAAATATACTAAATGTGAAAAAAGTGGATAAGCTTATCTGAGGCCGGTTGTTGGAGAAGGGATGATTGAATTGAGAGAAGCATAGACGAGATCCGCGCGAGAGTCGCCGGATGAATCGATAGAAGAGAAAGTGAGTGTTGCAAGCGGTGCTGTCTGACATGTCGCAACGATGGTAAGTTAGATCTCTACTACAAGACGCGGCGTGACGAAAAATGTGGACGAACCATATTAGATGTTTGGAGGCAGCAGGGGGAGGGGAAAGGAAAACAAAATGTCGCCACCAAGTGGACCACCACCATAATTAGTGCGCGCAGGGAGGGGAGAAGGGATCGGAAAAAGCACCGATAGGGGGACTAGGCATAATGCTAATCATAACAATGATAATAATAATGAGAAGAAGCAGAAGCATAGTAACGCCGAGCGCACGGCGTGTCAGTTATTTATTATTCATCACAGCGGAGAAGAAACAAAATCGAGCCTGGACAAACGTTTTTGGGAGGTTATTTGGTCGCAGTTGTACATATTGAGTAAAAGGCGAGAAGAGAAGCGGTGCGTGCGAGTCTGCTGATACTCACGATCATTGCGTCTGCGCAGTCCACCACACCTAGTGCTCTCTGTTTTGAAACACCCACGTAAAACGACGACAAGCGTAACGTTTAGAAGGAAAAATTAAAGAGTCGGACGGACACTGGCACTGACACACTTGTTGGCCTCACGTTATTTTGACTCGTTGAGGTTAAAACGGACGCGAGAAATGGAGTCGACGGGACGATGCACGAGTCTCGGTGACGGGGCTCCTCTGCCTCGACGTTGGTTCGGCTACCCCCGGCCGCGCGGCTTCCCTGTCTTCTCATTGGCCCGACATCGACAAATCCCAGAGGCACCGTTTCAGAACGCCTGGGCGGAGTCAACCGCGACTTGGAGCGCGCGCGCAGCTCTGCGCTAATAACGGTATACCTATACTCTCTCACGGGCTGCTGCCTTTCGCGTGCGCACCTTTCGTTGTGCCTTGCTAAAACCAACACACTTTCATATACATCTCACTCACACCGACACGCCATATAGTCGACGCAATTCTTTAGTCCAAGGGACGTAGGTCAGACCCTGCGAGCCCTGCGAAAATTATACATATAATTATAATATTATTTCTCCAAACTCTAAATTTACTTGCAACTTGATACGAGTCAATCATTTTCTTTTCTTTCTTTCTTTTTTTTTTTTTCGTCACTTCGTTCTCCATTTTATTCGGTCCAAAAATATATTATAATATATTCATTTTTTCTCTGATGACAGAGATAACCAACAAGATACGCGCAACAGAGAACGCATGCGTAAAGCGTATAAACCATTTTATTTATTAATGTATGTTAATGTAAAATACATACGTAGAAAGTTACTCGTATTAATTAGATAATGATCGCATTCGGAATTAACATAAAAATAATATGACTGCTGATATATGTTATCAAAGAGAAGACTAAAAGAGACAGATAAGGGATTTAATTTGAGCGGGGGAACAAGTCACTCTCTATTCTCGAAACGCAAGATGAGAATGTACTGTGTCTTTTATTTGATTAACACGCCGCCGGTGTTCTCATATCACCTCCACAACTTAAATGCGATGGTTCAAAGTAAGCCAATCGTTGTGTTTCAACATTTAGTATACATGGTCATTCAATGATTCGTCCGCAGATATGTATATAATGACGTTAAACAACTTTGTCACAAAACCGGAAATTCAAGAATAATTGCTGTGAAAAAAAAAAAAAAAAACAGTTCTGATGAAAATAAGATGGATAAATGAGACCTTGAAATGGGCCACAAATCATAGACTTTTTTTAACGCTATAGCCAATGTCACGATTTCCGTGATGAGATTGATAGCCTATTCATTTTTTAGATATACTTTTCTTTTCATTCAAATTCAACATTTTTAAAAATCTATCAAATCACAAAACCAAATCGCAACCGATGATTACTATTTATCAGAGAAACAGCGACTAGAATTTCTTCAAGTGTAAGAAAAATAAGGAAAGAAGATGATTCGTATATGTTTTGCAAGTAAAACAAAAGAGGGGAGGGGAAACAAAGGGTGCCCGATCTAACTACGGTCCTGGGCCAGCTGTTCCTAAGCGTTGCCGCATACTATATGAACGCACACAAATGTACGGGTACGAGCACGACGCACACTGCCACAACTCTACTACAGTGAATCGGACGCTTGCTATCGCATATAGCATCTTCCTCCAATCCTCAACGAGTCTACCTCTCGATATTTCATGCTGTGCTGTATAAATGTACCCTGCGAGTCGGTAAAATGCCGGTCCAAATCTCCGAATCAGATGTTTGTTCCTAGAAGGAACTCGACGAACGCTTCAAGACCGATGCAAACCACACGCGCATCAGCCATATGTAAAAGAATGCGCTGAAAATAATAATAATCTCCAAATGAAGTTCGTACTTTGATGGCGATGATTTTTAAATGCAATTTAATTGCGAATTTGTTGCTGTTCAATTGTAAGATGACAAAATGCTATATTGATTGCAGATATCGAATACACAATAAATCTTTTTTCTAAAGAGAGAAAGAGAGGAATTTAGGGAATTCAAAGATTTTTGTTACTAAGCGAGGGGACTTTGAATGTGTGTGCAATCCACTTGGCCGAAGCGGATATGGAACCCTTGCAAGCGTGGTTGCCCCCCCATCAGTGTTGGATCGATGAATCCAATGAAATTCGTGTATTCGTCAACGACCCTCGTAACAACACCCCAGCGTGTTCGGAGGGGTGCAAGACCGATGCGTCGCAAGGGCTCGGCTTGCGTGTCGTTTTTCGACAAGATGTGCATGTGTGTGTGAGTGTGTATGTGTGTGCGCGCGCGTGCGTGTGCTCCCTAACGTATAGATGTAGTGTATGAGTGTGTGCTTGCGCAGATAGTTGGAGTGGCGTAGGAGTAGTGGGGAGCCACGACCAATGGATTGTGAGCGATGCGGGTTGCCAGGGGAACCGGTTAATGATTTGAGAAATTGAACTAGCGCGCGCCTGCGCATTCGTACCGCGTTCTCCCTTCTTTTGGCCGCACAACTAGTTTGAACGCGCGTCCATCTCTGTCTGATGAATTTCGCGAACGCGTGCAACAAGGACGAATGGTTCCCAACCCAGAGTCCAGGACGCTCGGCCTCCTGCTCGGAGGTTTTTCTATCTGCCACTCGTAATGGCAACGCGTTGCGTTCGAAAATAGCCTGAAGAACGAACGGGAAGGAGAGAGAAAGCTGAATAGTGTCGTCCTTGTTGCTCACTCATGCGTGTTCCCCTGATGATTATTTGTATGATTTGCGTATAGCTATTAGCGGCGCGCACGCACACCAAGCTCTAAACGTTGCGACTATTGGTTTCCCGTCCTCCTCCCCCGGTTACGGTCTTTCTGCTCCCCCAAAGATAGAGAGAACAATATTCCTTTGACGTAGCGCTGGCACATTGTTCAATCGCATTTTACTGATTCAACGATTGGCCCTCGATGTACGTTCACACCCGAAACATATTTCCTTGCGATGCTTGAGGGGAAGGGTGTGTCCTTATGCTCAAGATGAATCGTCGACCCCCTACCACTTTGATTCGAGCTCTCTTACGTAATGACTGTACAGCATCAGATTCAAAGATAAAAAGGCATCGGCACTCTGCGATTAGGTTTTTTCATCGCCACGGGTTTACAAATATTTGATGAATGTAACAAATTCAATTTCGATTCCTGATGATTGTAAAAACACTCTGATTTTGGCCAAAGACATCGGTACGAACTTACGCACTCACGCATCGAACAAATCTCCTTTATTTGTTGTTCAATTTCAGATACAGTTTTAACGATAAAGAAATTGATAAGACTTGTCGGATGAGTGATTATATATATATATATATTTACTTTATCTACGACAATAGACTGTGGTGTTAAAATGTTTTCATGCATCAGATATCTGAGTTAATAATCCATTCACGTCTTCAGATTTGACTATAAATATGTCACTAAAGTGTTTATTTGTGACAGAGCCATCATCAACAAAAGAATATCATCTACTCGATCTTTGATAAAAAAAATGAGGAGTGCGCGCCGAGTCTGAAACAGTCGCCATGTTTGATTCCAACTCGCGAAACTTTTATAAAAATCATGTCCTGATGATTTGGCTGATGATGGTTCCATTACCATTTTTTACGCTGTTAAGTTGAACGGTACCACGGCATATTACAATCTACGTTTTTCATTTTTTTCAAGGTCCCTAATAGGTATCTTATATTCATGGTTTTTCATCCGATTTTTATAGTTCTTTAGGATTTATTACAAGATAATGGCATTTTCTATATATATATACCATATACAACGTAATGGCCTTATAGAATAACTAGACCCATATTAGATATTATATATAGTCGGTGCAATCAATCATTGTATCACTGTGGAACCATAAATATATAATAGAACGGTATTGATGATTGTTGTCTTTTTTAATTCGAACTGCTTTTAGATTATTCATTTCATACAGTTTTCATTCATATATCAATACTGGTTGCGTTATTTTGTCGTTGTTGCAAGAAATTAAACAAAGATCGGAAAGATCTGTCTCAAATGATTGCATCAACTTTTATGTCAAAAACAGATACTTGATGGCGACTTGGAAAATATCAAAGACTTTGTTATCGGTATGTTGCAGCATGTAAAAATGTTGATCTGATGTGCATCATCATCAAGTCAAAGGTGTCGGGCAAAAGCGACAATATGTCTACAGAAACGAAGATATCGAGGATGAAGGTCACACTCGGTTCGGTAAGGAATTGACCGTACATTGTTGCAGTACAAAGCAGACAAGGATAGAAAGTCAAGGAGTGGGAAAGACTTGGAGAGAGAGGGAGAGAGAGAAAGAGATGCGTGCGGCGAACGTGCGAGTGTGACAGAAACGCCCTCTGCTGAAGAACCCGTGCATCTAATGATCGAGGTGGGCATTGGCTTGTGCAGCGACTTAACCGACGCTTTTGATTGGGCAAATCGACATTCTAGTTACCATGGTCATATTGCAATCTCAACCTCTCCACCGATGTCATTATTTTCTCTATGGACATCATTTGCCTAATAACATACGAGAATTTCAATGAGCGTACCTTAACGCCCTTGTAACACATGTGCAACATGACAAATTTTATGGTTACGCCTATTCCTCCTGAGATCTTAGGCATTGTGCGCTGCAAAAGTATCATTGGATACCCTCGCGCGGTGTGTCAACATGCATCAAATCATCATCTTCTTTCATTTATCCAACACATTTTGTATAACATGTAAAAATCTGTTTATATCTTATGATAAAACTGATGATTTGTTTCTCCAAATTATGCATGCATATATCGTCTCTCCCTTTTTGGTTTCTGCAAAAAATTGTTACAGTTGAGGTGGTGCTGAAACAATCAACACATCATCATATTTGTCTATATTTGTTATTAACGTATTTGTGCCGTATTTTCCATCTGTTTCAGATTCGCGAAAAGAATAAAAACACTCCAAGGCAATGTTATCTTAAAATACTATAAAAAGATCATCATTTTTAACATCTAAAAACATTTTTTACTTTATTTATTGATTGTTCAAAGATCCCATTGTTTAGAAATGTCTAGTGCATGAATTAATCGAAAATGAAACAAACAAAATGTCGATAGAAAAAAAAAAAAAATAATAAAACAAAAAAATAGATGGACAACCAAAGCGAAGAATGAGAACAAAGGTATGTTTTGAGTTAACCTGGTGCGAGGATAAAAAGAATATTCAACAACACGACTTCAGGAAGGGTTACAAATTTTCGGAACCAGCGTGATTGAACGACTGAACGAGAGAGAAAGAGAGTCAAAGACATGTACAAGGGATATAGAATTATGCGGCCAAGTCTGCATGATGCGTAAAAGACCATGGGATCGGAAGTATGGCGGTTTTTTCGTTCGTTAATGCGGATTTTATAAGGTTTCATGAGCTATGACACTATGAAAAGACAGTCCGTCTATTGAATGGTCATTCATCTCATCAGGTGACATCAAATCACATAAATGTACTTTATTATAACCTATCAGAACGCATAATTTCAGAACACATAAAATTTAAAACACAAACAATCAATTTTGCACAATTTGAAAACGCATAAATCTAACAAACATTAAGTTCGACGTACATAATAATCAATAAGCATAAATGTATTTTTGCATAATTTAATTTTTTATTTAATTTTTGTATAATTCGCGAAACATCGAAGCACATAAAAGTCATTGTGCATAACTTTAACACCAATCAAATCAAATCTTCCGTTGTCCCCAATTTTTTATTGGTTTTTTGTTTCCTAAGACGTGTTTAGGCGTTCCGAAACTTATGTGTCGTAAGTTTTATGTTTATAAAATTTATGCGAATTAATTTTATGGAAAATAACTATTATGCACTTCAATATTTATGTGAACAACTGTTTATTTGTTATCATTTTTATGCAGTTAGAATATTAATTTATTTAATTTTTATGCAAATTTAAATTATGCGTAATTTTTTTTATGCATATTGAGCATTAAGGTTTTTGAACTTTATGTTTTATAAGTTTATGCCTTTTTAATTTTAGGCAAAATTGACTTTATATAAGTTTTGAATTTAAGATATTTCGAAATTATGTGCTCTAAAATTATGCACAATAACTTTTATGTGCTTCGATTTTCACGAATTTAAATATTTTTGTTTATTAGATGTATGCATGTTTATTAGATATATGCATTTTCACATTATGCAAAAATAACTTTATGCATTTTGAATTTTATGTGTACCGAAATTATGCGTTTTGAAATGTTATAACAAAGTACATTTATGAGATTTGATGTGTCGCCCTTCATCATTTCAAAAGGAGAAGGTATATACTGACAAGCGTTGGATGGCATATGACTGTCGGTAAGAATTCGCAGGTTACCGACAGATGATTAGCATTCTTGTCATGTTTTCGTATATATATTTTATATACAAAACTGATATACAACATTTGTAGGAAAGAGAAAAAACTAACGAACCAAAATAATCACACATATACGTACCACAATCATATACGTATAATATTGTCATGTATAATAAATTGTCATGTGGCAAATAAAATGAAATGGAAAAAAACTATATACATATAATATTTGGAAAGGGGGGGGGGGCAGAGTTACAAATCTGTTTACATGGATGATGAAAAAAAAATTGTGATTGTCATATTGAGAATCTATAACAATTTCCTTTGCATGGAAACTATAAATTGAAACCGTGAACTGCGCAAGATTCTTTCATTAAGTATCGTTCACAACGCATGCACGTGAACAAAGTATTGATATGCGTTCTGTACTGTTTCGTTGAAAGCTCACATTTTTCTGCGCCGGTCGCGTGCGCAGCATTGTGATGTCAGTTTTAAACCAGCACCAGCACTACAAATAAAATTTTATTTATAATTATTATCAGAATTCAACATTAGACGTTGATTACAACACCATTATATCTTTAAAAATAAGTTAATAGTCCCATATAAGAATGTTAAAATTAAGATGACTCACATTAGTCGCACTTTCTTATATAAGAAAAACAAACTTTCCTTTTCTTCAGTTCGTAAACGTATAAACAAAATAATGTTGATAAATTCAAAGTGGTATAGGTAAAACGGACCTATAATCGATGCTGGCGTGTAAATATCCGTAGGTATAATTTTGCGTCATTGATGCGAGGTGTGTTTTGAAGAATTCGATGCAATTTGAACGTCGCGATGCAACGGAATTGCGCACCTATGTAGGAATTTCAATGCTTGAGCGAAATGTTTTTACGCGTTCAGCATCGACATTTAATGACTCGCCAAACAAATTGAAGTGATTCTAATGACTGATCATGTTGTTATCGCACCGATTCAATCTTCCCAAATTGTATACAATCATTGATATTTACGGAACAAGTTGTCGAATAGAATTTTTCAGAATGTTCTTCTTTGGAATTTGTAATCTGAACCTTCCTATTTCTTTCTCTCTTTCTCAAATGACTAAAGTGTGCCAGTTTTGCGTATGCCGTCGCCGCATGAAAAGTTTCCTGAAAATTCATTCAGCTGTGATTTATAGTTTCGGCGAATGACCATGTCAATTAGTTACGGTCTTTATGGTGAATGATTTCGGATACAGGAGAGAGTCGTGCCTCTCGTTTTGACTTATTCCAAGGCATCAGTCACGTTCTAATATTTCGGAATGATGAGAGGTCAAGTCCGGCTCGTTAAACCAACTAAGAAAACGATTATAACGCCTCGAAGGAATTTAAATGCGGTTTCGGTTTACGATGATTGGATCGATCATTGTGTTGATAAATATGTTGGGTCAAAATGTTGAGAAAAAAGATGCCACAAACAAAAGTAATGGAACAAAACTGGTGTAACGGGCACCTTTGAAATTTATACAACTGATACAAACAACTTTTGATCTTTGCGATTAGACAACAAAAAATAACAAAGTCCACGAGCGTAGTCATGAAAAATGTCAAATTACAGATATTGCTATATACATACTAAAATTCGTCTATCTTTGCATCGTCCGTTCTTGTTTCAGCCATCTTCCATCTCTGTTTCGCATCACCCTTTCTTTTTGATGATCTCACGAATGTAAATGTGCGTATGTGTGAGCACTTAATTTTCTCAACGAAAAGACTGCACCGCGGTGGGCGTATCGCACCATCACACGTTCGTGTGCGTTCACGTCAATGTTTCTATACGCTTAATTTACCGTCAATTAAAAACATTAGGTTTTGTTGCAAATTAATATGTGTATATACAATTTATGTTCTTTTTATCTTTTTGGTGGCTTGTAAAATTAAAAATAACACAAAATGAATCAAAGTTATTTTGGTTGTCCTTTGTTTACAGACCGAAAGATGTTAACGACAGTAAGGGAACTGATGGTTCGTTATCAGAATAACAGATGGATCAAGGTGTGTGCTCTAGCCGATCGCAATGCATCGACAAATTCAAAACCGGAATTCACATCAGCAAGATACAAGGTGAAACGAGGGCCTTATGCCAATCTGTCAGATAAAGATGTCACGTTTTTCACCGGTCTCTTGGGTCAGAGTAGGGTCATCACAGATCCCGACGAGTGCTATGGCTACAATGTTGATTGGATTAAAATGGTGCGAGGTGTGCTCGTAATAACATCCAAATCTTATGTTTTATTTTTTTACATGCACGAGATGAAAATTTTAATTAATTTTCATGTTTGTTGTTTTGTACATATTAGGAAAAAGTCAGTTAGTGCTGAAGCCAAAAACGAGGGAAGAGGTATCATCGATACTGCGTTATTGCAACGATAACAAACTGGCGGTTTGTCCACAGAGTGGAAATACTGGACTAGTGGGAGGAAGTGTCCCGGTGTTTGATGAAATTGTCCTTTCGATGCAACTCATGAATCAAATTATCAACGTCGATCAATTGGCTGGTATATACGACATTTTTATCTATTGTTTTTGCATTCTATAGCTCAGAACAATTTAAACAATTTTTTTCTTTCGAAACAGAACGTTATGCATTTGTTGAAAATAAAAAGTAATATTATCAATGAATAAAAATAAAAAGTAATAAAATTAAAAGTTGTTGACAATCAAAGTTAAAAGAAAATATGTTGACAGGAGTGATAGTATGTGAGGCAGGCTGCGTTTTGGAAACGTTGGACGATCATCTGCAGCGCGCTGGTTTAATGATGCCGATAGATCTAGGTGCGAAGGGGAGTTGCCTGATCGGCGGTTGCGTCTCCACAAACGCTGGCGGCTTAAGGCTTCTGCGATACGGCAATCTCCATGGCAATATACTGGGGCTCGAGGCTGTACGGGTTTATTTTCTTTTTCCTTGCACATGTCATTATTTTTTATTGTTCTTAATTGTCCCTTAATTACAATGCTCATTTATTTATAATAAAATCAATTAAACATATTTTATGCGCGATATTTATGTATATGCATAATTTATTTGTCTTTGTCTTTGCAGGTTAAAGCAAATGGAGAAGTGATCGATTGTTTGAACACGCTGAAGAAGGATAACACGGGCTACCATATGAAACATTTGTTTATCGGGTCGGAAGGAACTTTGGGAATCGTAACTAAAGTTGCGATTCAGTGTCCAACATTACCAAAGGCTGTTAACGTTGCGCTATTAGGTTATATACATCACAGAATATATGAAATTGGCAATATGAGAAAAATAATATAATATGTATTTAACTTGTATATATAGGGCTTGATTCTTTTTCAAACGTTTTGAAGACGTATAATTTGGCCCGAAACGAACTAGCCGAGATTTTATCATCGTGCGAGTTCATGGACCAGGCTTCGATCGGGCTGACTGCAAAGTACCTCGGTCTGACGAATCCGTTGCTCAAGGGTGGCGCCCCTTACCCGTTTTATATGCTCATCGAAACAGCTGGAAGCGAGGCGGCCCATGACGAGGCTAAGATCAACTCCTTCGTGGAGAAAGCCATGGGGGAGGAGCTCGTCCTCGATGGCACCATGTCCTCCGAGCCGAGCAAGATCAAAAGCATTTGGGCTCTCAGAGAGAGGATCGCTGAGGCCGTTCTCCATGAGGGTTACGTTTTTAAATATGACGTCTCGTTGCCTTTGCCACACTTTTATCAACTTGTTCAAGTCCTTAGAGACAGACTCACCCAAGATGACAGGGTTTTAACCGTTAGCGGATTTGGACATTTAGGTGATACTTTTTATTTTTTGTATAAAATCAATTTATTAGTTGATTCATTAAATTCATCAACTTGCACTGATATCATGCATGCATGCGTATGAATATTTTGTTTACAGGAGACGGCAATTTACACATCCAGGTATCTATCAAAAAGTACGAGAAGGAGATAGAACAGATGCTGGAGCCATTCATATTTGAGTACATATCAAAAGTGCGAGGGAGCGTCAGCGCCGAACACGGCATCGGTTTTAAAAAGACCCAGTACTTGCATTACAGTAAACACGAGTCTGCGATCCAACTCATGCGACAGATGAAGCGACTTATGGACCCCAACAGCATCCTTAATCCTTATAAAGTCCTTCACCCACTGTCTTAGATACTTTCTCTTGCACGATACACCTATATATGTATATATATATACATCTTGTTGTATTTTGTTGTCTTATTGTTATTGTTATAGAAACTTTGTTATCTTTTAATAATGTTGCTTTAAAATAAATTGTTGCGAAAAAATTAACAGTTGCGGGATACTTTTTGCCATAAATGTGTAAAATTTCTAATGGGCAATTCCTCTTTTCTATGGAGCCCCTTTATTTTTTCCTCGTCCCTTTCCCTGTGAGCTACCCTCGGCTCTTCTCGATGTATAGAACGGAGGGAAGTTACCCTATAAAAACATTAAAAAAATTGATTGAACAATATCTGAAGTACATAGATTTACGAAAAAGGATTGAAATTTCTTGTGGAGGTTTGTATTTTAATTTTTGATTTTACTTTATTAAACAATTTTCATTTCTTTCGAATTTGTTAACTGTTATATATTTTATCAATTTCATTCCGTTAGTTCAGTCACTTTTGACCTATTTAACCTGGTTGACCCGATATTCATAGTTACGTTATTACATTAGGTTAAATACATACAATGTTACAAGTTTAGAAATAAACAAAAGTATGTTTGATTGATTTTTAAAATTAATATTTACTTTCAAAATTCATACTTAAAATTTCGTCAATTTTAATAAGATGTTTAATAAATATCCACATAATGTTTTTGTTTAACATCATAATTTTTTAAAATTTCATCACTTAGTTGTAATTAATCACTAGGGCTAACAAATTTGTCTTAAACGTTAATTATAATCTTTATCCCCAAATTGATCTTAAGGTCAGTGTGCAACGATCACGAAGCATCAAGTTTAGTCTAAAAAATGTCTAATAGAAAAAGTCAAATCAATATTTTATTAACCCTTTTTTATTGGTGGGATGGCGAAGTTATTGGGATCAATTATAATATAGTTCAAAGGATGGTTTTTAGAGTCATGATTTTAATGAGATATTCATAAATTGTATCCATAAATTCACGTGTCACATAATTAATGAATAAGGCTAACAACACTGCAGCTGTGATTAATTATTTATTATTTAAATGAATGTTAACGTCCACAGGTTGGTGATCCACGTCAGTGGTTTTGATTTTAAATAAAATTTATTGATTGATTTTAAAAGGGATACCTAATTTATTTATCACCCTTCATATTCGTATATTGGCACAATCTCGTGAACCAAAATTTTGCCAATTTTATTGATATATTTTTGTATATAGTTTAGTTATAAAAAAATATGAAACAAATGGTTCCTGTATAAAACAATCCTGGATAAGTACATGTTTTACATGTTTATAAAATACAAAAATGAAAATGAAAGTCACGATGTATTTGATTGCTCTGCAATTATTTATATGTATTTATATTAAAATTGTTATTGAATTGGTATATTAAAAAAGTGATTCTAACAAACCATAATAAACAAATGATAAATATATATAAAAAGTTGGTAAGAGCGGAGTCTGCTTGACTACGAGCATCCACTTGTCATGATCCTCGCATCAGGTTGACGAACACTCGAGCCATTGAATCCGCCTCCCCTTGCTGACAAAGCCGGCGCGAGGTCCCCGACCTCGCTCTCTGCAACCCAAACACAAAAACAGCGCGGTAAAAATAGACACGCGGCTACTCGAAGGATAATGACACAATCGGGTTTTCCGATTGGCTCTGCCATTATCTTTACGTCGAGTCACATGATTATTGTTGAGCATTCAAGTTATGCAATTGGACCACATTTGGCTAGGTCAGGTTTCAGAACATTTCAAAACAATTTTTTATCTTTATAAACACATCACTTTTTTATTAATTAAGAAAATCAGTGCACATATTTTCAGTATCCGTTGACTTCTTGTGTGTCTTACAAAAAATGTTAATAACAATAATAAAACAACTGAAAGCGCCAAATACGATATTGAAAATGATGTTATCAATAATGTTAAGATGAAAAGATAAAAAATTGGATATTATATATAATGGTTGTTGTAAGGAAAAAGTTGAGTTATGAAATTATCGTCGCTCTCCAGAGGTGTTAGCAGCGCCATCTAGAATGGAACGTGGCAAGTGCGCAGACAAAAGGCAACGAGCAGCTTATTATATCAGTTTACCGATTCGGTTTCTCCCATGCGCGGATTATCAGACTGTGTGGTCTGGGGGTGAATTGGTTCTGCTGGGTTCTTCAGTGCAGCGAGGTACTTGCAAGTGAGCGGACGTCCGGGCGCTTACTTTCGAAAGTGCGCGCGCGCGCGTGCTTTACACGAGAGTGCGCGCACCGATCGATGGCCGCAGTCGGCGGGAGACACGCGTGCCGACACGTTGGGTCTGCGCCCCGCCGGGCCCTGCGACAAGGACTATCGCGTCCCGCCTACGCCGCCGGCAGATCGATACGCAGACTTTGTCTTCTCTTTTAATTCTACATTTTTACCGCCAAAATTGTAACCATCAAATTTTATTTTTGCACAAATCTTAATTATACATTATTCGTCTTCTTACCATTTTTCAACTGAATTTACTGACACCGCGTATTCTATTTCCTACCCATTTCTTATTACTTCAATTTAATACAACCATTGGGCAATTTTGTTTAAACGCAAAATTGCAAATGGCGCTGCAAAGAATACTCTAACAAAAGGAATTAATAATAACAATTCGAATTCGTCGTGCGACAAATTGTGATACAAAGTCAATCTTAATGAACGATTGCCACTTTGTGTGCATTTTTCTTAATTGCTTAATTTAAATGAAGATAAAACTGACAACCTGTGAAAAAGAAGAACGAAAACAACATTTAACAATTATAGTTCAAAATTAATAATTGGATTAAGGTCCACGTAATTGTTGCTTGCAACAATTTTTTATCGCCTCAGTGAATTTCGTTATAAAGATGTTAATTTGAACGGCCGTAAGACAACTTGATTTTTATTTATTCAACTTTAGTTCTATGTTTGTTGTCAGAAAATTCAGTTGACTCGATTGGCAGGAATCGTATAAGAGTCTGTAACAAAAATTGTTTGAACCCAACAGATTGTTGTGCAAGCCCGCAGGCTAATTTGTGATTGGCCGGTGCAATGAGAATGATGAAGATCGCGGCGCGTGGTTTGGCTCTCGCAACGTCTGGATCATCGAGGATCACAGATCGTGTTCGGCTGATTGAGTGCGCGTGTGTGTGATACAAAAAAAGTGTCGTCATGGGAAACTCCAGTGCCACCTGTGTGACATAAGCTTGCGGGTTGGTATATCTGCCTCTGCAGACTCCCTTCGTATGATTATTCGTCAGAGGGAGAAACCAAATCGATTGCAGTCGCTTCGGCGTAGGGAATATGTTTCATCGAGGGTTACTGGGGAGGACTTGAAATTCACGAATAAAAATAATAATAAATAATTGCAAGTCACTTGAGAGTTGAATGCTAAATGTCGACCTTATCATCTCATCAGAGAGATATACCTTGAAAGAGATAACTTTTGGACATGGAATGGATGATAAACACTAACGGTTATAGGTGGCCAACAAAAAATAACTTAATAGTCATGACAAACTCGGTATGAGAACGATTTTTGTTTTTCAATTAAAAATAATAAACTTTTCAGTACCGAATGTTTTTATTAATCTAGAGAGTGTAATATGTTTTCTTTTTCAACCGCTTTTAAGTCGTAAAGCATTCTTTTGTTGTTGGACAGATGCAAGAAACGATAATAATAATAATAATAATAATAATGAAATTAAAGTCCGAAATTGATTTTGTAAAAGCAAGGAGAGAAAACTACCACTGCATCTGTGAGAAAATCGATTGTCTGTGGGTGAAAATTATATCTGACTAATGATGACTGTACTTTCAAATTTTCGATCAAAGAGTAATATTTTGTTGGAAAAATTGCATATTTAAACGAATTCAATATAGTGATATTCAAGTATTATATATCTAGGATTGCAGCAGCGTCTCTGAGAAGAAATTATTTTATGATGGTCATTGGAAACAAATGGAATATAGTTCCACTAGTAGATTTTTTATAAATCAATCAAACTGTTTGGGGTCATCAAATTATGATAATGAGTAATCAATAATATTCTATTTAAAACGGGAACGGAATGGAGTAGTATATATACTTATACAATATGATTCTACGACGAAGTAAGTTCCCAAAAGCTTTTGAACAAACAAATTATGTTATGTACCGGCGCTATCCTTGTTGAACGATTTCTTAGTTAAAAAAACAACAGTTTATTGATGAATGGATTTAATTTGTAATTGATGGACATTTTTTCTAATCTTGTTCTTTTCAACATATAAAGAGTTCTATAGAGTATACTCGATTTCGAACGTGTATAATTTGTTTGAATCAACTTAGTTTAGCATGATTGACGTCATGCAAATTATAACAAATTTTGACCTTGGAACTGTTATATGAAATGAGCTGCAGTGTAAATTCGATAAGAGAAAGTATCGATCAATTTTTTTAGTTCTAATACTCATTTGAAATTGCAAAAAAATGAGCTTTCAAGTTGTAGAAAGATGATGCGAGCAAATACTAATGCGTACTCAAATGTAGCGTTTATTTGCAGAAAAATAAAAGATGAAGGAGCATGGATTAGAGGGAGCTCCCGAGGCCCCCGGGAGGGCGCTCAAGTCGCTACTGAAGAAGCCTGGACAGACAAAGGCCAAGAGCCAAAAAAACCGGGTGGTCATTAATGAGAAACTCAACGAGTTCTTCGCAGCAGACTACATAATCTTAATCAAGGAGGAATGCTGCGCGGACTACGAAGAGGAGTGCGACTGTTGTTGTCAGGAACACGAGATGATTCGTCTCGGCAACTGCAAGGAATGTCGCGCAGAACTGAACCTCCACTTCGCCGAGGAACCACATTTTGTGGTCGACGAGGTTGACATTGATGATACGATCAATCGAACGAGAGTAATCCACCGGGAGGAAGAGGCGGACGAAGAGGAGGATGAAGAAGAGGACGATGACGATGAAGAAGATGATGATGACGACGAGGAAGACGAAGATGACGAAGAAGAGGAAGAACAAGACAAACGAACGTCCCTGCGCAAATTGCAGCAACGACAGCACCATCAACGCGAAACCCTTAGTCCACCCGAGGGCTACAAGGACCTTTGCCTCGCTAACGATTTACTGGACGAGGATCAGCCTGTCTGCGCAGAATGCGATTACTATCAACGTGCAAGCGGTGAGTTTTTTTTTCTTTTTAGATAAACAAACTTACTACAAAATCAAATTATTTATTATTAGTACTAATTTTTCTTACATTTGTTAAGCTACTTGTTTTATGTGTAGGATGTTTTCTCATTTGATATATATATATATATATATATGTTACAGGCAAAGTGTGTAAATGAAATTTTTCAGGCAATCTATGAAATGCCTAAAATCATCCGGCAAAGTTTAGAATCTACGTTTATCATACGTTTCGCCTAGGTATTCTATAGAATGCCTAAGGCGAGTTAGGCAAAGTGTGAAATAAATATTTTAATTATCCATATTGCTTCGACGTCGGAACGGAACAGGATAAGGTACTTGAAAATGTTTTTGTAAAACAAAATGTCAAACAAAAAAATGTGCTGAAAAAACAATCGACTATGCAATTCACGTTGCCACCAAAGTTTGCTTTGCTGCATTAAGTAATTTTGTTTTAAATTGTTTTGTTATTGATACTTTTTATTACGCAACTTATTGTGCTAAGCAAACAGAATTGTTTTTTATTAATAAAATTAAGAACATTTTCACTTTATTCAATTACACACTTTGCCTAAGACGATTTAGGCATTCTACAAAATGCCTAGGCATTACATGAAATGCGTAGGCAAATTCTTTAATTTTTACACACTTTTTTTACACAGGCAAAGTGTGTAAAAATTAAACACTTTGCCTGTAAAACGTTTAATAGCATTAAATTGAAGACGCGACACAGTGGCCTGATTCGCTTGTCGCCAATTTCATTTTAACCTGCTGCATTAGAGCCGGTTACGTAGAAGAAAACAGTTGCCGTAGCCTTTTGATTGCCTCGCGATACAGTAACATACGTGCGAAAATCAGGTTACAATTTCGTTCCCGATCGGCACGTCTTTTTGCAATACATACTTGATCGTACAACGTGCTACTTATTCGCGCCGCTGTAGATATAGAATATCTTAGCACTGTCTAGAAATGACGTTTAATTAAATTAAGCAGCTTTGGTTAGCATTTTGATAATAATAAAATGAACAATTAGTTGGACTTGGCATTTCACAACCGTAAATAAGACTTGGTTGTAATTTAACGGAGAGACCTTGAATCCATCTGGATGTGCTATCTACGATGAGACATCAGAGAAGTCGGAATAAGTTGGAAGTACTTATATATATATAGGTATTAGGTTTTCGATGAATAAGAGAGAGAGAGAGAGTTTTTGTTTTCGTAGACACTCTATACTTATGTGCCGTGAATGGCTCTATTACACAAGTCGACCTGTCCTTCTGGATCTCAACTCTACGTTGGTCAAGGACCCTGGGATACAGAAGCCGTACGGTATTTTCGAGCAAGCAGGGAGTGTATTGTTCCTCCTTACATCCGTTCTCATTGTACTGCAGCCGCTGCTGCCGCCGCCGTCGCCACCGCCGCCACCGCCGCCGCTGCGTTGTTTACCTTTTTTTTCTACACTTCACTCTTTCTTTGCAACCTGTCGATTCCTCTTGCGGTGCTTACTAATTTCCTCGCGTTCTTGCTAAGGCTTTGTGTCTGTCAAAAAGTTAGTTTCCGTGTCTTTTCATGGGTTTTATTGAAATGCGGTTTCAGGTCTCAGGGTATAGGGCTGATGGTTAATAAATGAGTATATATATGATTCAAGGTTAAATGTCTAACTATAAGAGACACGAACCAACTAAGACACTAGAAAACGCTTCACTATATATATACCTATATAGTTGACAGTTTGGAAAGATAATTCCAGTTAAATCCGTTGCATCATAGAACGATAACGAATTAAGCATAATTAATTGGAGATTATTAGATACTATAATGCTTTTAGTGCGGGATCGATCACTAAGCGTCGAGTAATTAAATTGCAAGCATGTACGCGGTTTAGATTTTGAGGAACAAAAGGATGTACGAAGGGTTGTCAAGCAAACAGACGCAAAAATGGAAAAATCGATTTAATCAACCATATATAGTTGAGTCCAATTGCAAATTCGCAATCAAGTTATGGGATCGACAGTATGGTAACAAGATTAGCGAATGCCAATATTTGCACCACGACGAATATATGCATGTAAATATATATAGATACACACACATATATATGGCTTATATATATATATATATCCAAGTAGAAATTTCGATCGGGCTGAAACCAGGCCTGACCAGGAAACCATGCTACCAGATAAGGCCTAGCCGAGCATCCTGTTTAACCCGGCCAGGGCCTGGTCGGGATTGCCATTTTTAAAAATTGATAAACAAAAAATGTATTAATTAACTAATTTACACTATTTTATCATTACTCAATTTATTTAGATTTTTTAACCATTCAAACTGGAGATTTCTAATGAAAATACTAGATTCGATGTTGGAGGATTCGAACCCAGGCCTCCACGGTGATAAAACACTGTCTTATCCACCGGTCTATGAGTACATTCCAGTCTATGCTTTTTATTGGGAAACTCACTCATACGATGGATGTGTATCAAAAATATAGAAAAATATGTTATTAATTATAAATTTGTTTTTATAAATTATTAATTGCAAAATGATTAATTAATTAATGTACCAACTGACATAATTTAAATAAACTAAAAAAATCATTATTTAATTTAATTAAATTAAAAAAAAGAAAATGGAATCCCAGTCAAGCCCAGCTTAAACCAGACCGGGCCCTGGTTTTTGGCATGGCATGCCCGATTGGATTTCTACTTGGGATAGTTAGGGCTGCAAAAGACTCACGAAACTCTTTAAAAAAATATTTGTCCAAATGGGTAGCTTGTTTTAACTTTTTGAATAATGATTCGAACATTAAACATAATATAAAATAAGTTTTAATACATAGCTGATGTTCACGATGGATGATAAAGTATAAAAAGCCGTTTCGCTTTGTATCAATACTTATTATTTTCCATCAATTGCACGATTCATCAAAAGTCTATCAAACATCAAAATCTTTTAAGATAACGGCAATATTCTGAAGCAAAGAAAAAACATTTGTTCACTTGAATTAAAATATGAGATTGAGTGATTTCTTTATATGTATGTAGACAGAGAATTCGTTTAATTTGTATGCGTTTTCGCACGTGGGTGATGATTTAGAACGAAATAATCATTCGCGTAGCGAAGCATGAAAAGAGATGAGTTGAACATGTTTTATTGATCGCTCTCCAACGGAGAGGATATATGCGAACAAAACAACTTTACACTGAAAAATGTAACAAATCTAATTTCAGGTTATATGTTTGATGAGTATGACACAATGTGAGTGGTAAAAAGAAGCATCAACTTGTGCGTTCATCAGTCAAAAATGTTCAATTAAAAATGCATTGGCACGTCCGATCAACTTGATCGCAATCAGGGGATGATTTGCATGGAATTAATAACCGATTTGCTTCGAAAATTATGCAAATGTATAACGACTGTATAATATAATCAAAATCTATCACGAAAAATAATGGTTTGACAAAGGTACTAAAAAATATATCAACTCAGATTGTTTTTCGTATAGCAAAGAGGGACATCACCCGAGTCTAATCAAGCGGCTCATTCAATTACTGTGTGCGGCATGCACGGATGAATGAAAAGACAAATTTTTGTCACCTCGAAATCAGTCTGTGCTATACACGAAACAAGCGCACGCCAAGATACATAATTTGCATCCAATTTCTTGAATCTTTTTGAAATCCTCGAGGCTCTTAATTTAGGAATTTAATATTCAACTAGACTGCAAACTCATCTCGCGTCTTTGTGCGAGACAATTCGAGCCAGCTAACTTAGTTTGACTTCGATGAGATAAAAGAGAGAATTTAATCCGAGACAGAGATATGTATAAGAACGAGGCATAAATTATTCTGTCTTCTCTTTCTTTTCACGGCAAACGACTTATGCAAAGTGTCAAATAATAAAGAGGGGTGAATTAGTTTTTCTCTAGGCTTTATTACCCGCCAAGTTGCACTACGTGTCATCAGAAATTCATGACTTGCATGCTCTCCGATGAAAGGCTTGGTTAGCCAAGTCATAAGCAGGCATCGCGCTTATATGCAAACTATACATACGCGAAATCATCATAAAACATACAATTATGCTATTGACAATATTAAGAAAAACGAGCATAACCTTACTTTGTTTCAAACAAAATTTTTAAAAAGAACGTCAAAAAATAAATATTTTGATTTCATCGAGTCTCTAAAGGTGATGAATAAAGGTCGGTGTTTATGAAAAGCGAATTGAGGTCCTAAGTCAAAAAAATAAACATTGAAAGACTAAATATAATGTATCAGGCGATTCATATGGTTGCAAAGAATCGCCTGATATATTTTATTTACTCTTTCAATGTTTATTTTTGACACAGGACCTCAACTCGTTTTTTATAAATACCGACCTTTATTCATCGCCTTAAAATTTAGATGAATAAAATAAACAATTGGTTGAAAAAGGCCATTTTATAATTCGTATATGAAAATTTCTCGATGAAATAATCCTGAGATGCAAGTTCACGAATGTGCGACCAGCAGAGTACAATTCGATTATCGATAATCAATGGTACTTAAACGGTACTGCAGTGCAGCTCGCGCTTTAATCCGCGCGCTTTTCCCGCGCATTTCCGGTGAACCGTGTCAATGGAGAGAAAGTCACAACCGCCGCATCAATACGCGAGAAAGAAAAGTCGTACGCTTTCGATGGTTCTTCTAATCCTTTCATTTCAGACGTCACATTTGTTTTCAGAGAGATTATCTCTCAAATTCAACATACATTCACAGTATATGTGCATGTTGTCGATCCACTTCGATGATATACCTATATATGACGTGATATGTATTATACAAATATATTTTTATATATTTGTATAACACAAATATATAATTTATATATTTGCAAAATTTTTGCTTGGAGGACGATTCTGATTTTAATGTATACGAAAAACAAAGTAACATCAGTAACAAGTTATGAGAGAAATTTTTTTTTGCGATTCTACGAATGTAAAAATACAACAGTGAATAAAAAATGACATTCATTTTCATCAACTGTTTAAGAAATTCGATCAAGAAATGTTGTATGAAGAAGAATGTAACAAACTTTTCGAACACTTTTTTTTCTATACCGCTTCTTTCATAGGTCATCAGTATTTCTCAGCGATATTATTATTAGATCTTGTCTCCAAATAGAATCAAGTTTTTGATATAATAATTCCAACGCGAAAATCTTCATTTCAAGTGTTGTTGATATGGAAATACAGCGCTGATGCAATTTCGTCTAACGCAATTTCAAACTGGATTTCTTCCTATATATATACATTTTATAAAATTTTTCCACAATATATAAAAACCAAATTTCTGCGTTAAAAAACAATGGACAAGAATGATTTTGATTTTTATATTAATTCAACATATATAATTTTTGTATATGTGTTAATGTCTAGAAAAAAAATTTCGAAAGAAGTAGATCCAAAACGTTCATAAATATAGAGTGATGAGCTTTATCAAACAGATAAACATCTATATAGTTTTTCGGAATACGCCCGATTTGAACAATAGTTCTCCAACGGAATTAAAGGAACTTTGTTTATTTCGTTCCAAATAAACAAAACGGACAGACGTGAAGTGCAGCGTAATAGTATTAACGGTATAATCGACGCCAAGATGCAACCGAGATGTTGGAGTTGTATTATATTTTAGTAGTAACGACAAAGTTATTGGAAATATGATCTGCTATTGTCGTACAATTTGCTAACATCCAAATAGATTAATTCAACAAGCAAAATTCAATAGACATTCATTTTATAAATCTGTCATGAATTGCAATAACCAGTTAAAGTCATAATATATCCCAGGCAAAAACAAACATATATGATGCCATATATAGGACATATATGGTTGCATTTATAGTGCATACATGTGAAATATATGAAAGCATATATAGGATTCGCCATAAATGCAAGAATATATGCTGCATATATGTCACATATATGGGATTCGCTATATATGCAAGAATATATGCCGCATATATGTCACATATATGGGATTCGCCATATATGCATGAATATATGGCACATTTATGCCGCATATATGTCGCATATATGTCTGCATATATAAAATTTTTACTTGGGGTACTTATCTGGTTATTGCAATTCACCACAGAAATTACAACACTTAAATTTGAGGGGATACTTTGTGAATCTTCGCGCGATAAAACATTTGGCCGTTCAATAAGGATCTTTCAAGCACAGAATCCACAATATGGAACATTTCGAGCACCAATCAAAACTCGACCCAGTTTCTATCTGCATTTAAGTGTAGGCGCACAATTCATGGAGTTCTGAGACTATCATGATAATCGGATTATTACAAAAGCTCTGGAGTTCGAAAAAAAAAAATAAAGAGAAGCGATTGAGTCGTAGACTGGTAGAATAACGCGAAACAAAAGCGCCCAAATACGTTGGGTGCAAATGTATGTGCCCTCTTTATTGTCGTTCACATTCACGCGATTTTGCTTGTCTCAACATTCAATTGGAGGGCGAGGGTTTCTTTGCCAACAAGATTGTCGGTTCAATGAACGACAGTGTTTATGTCCGCCATCACGTTTAATCGCCGATCATAATTAACGGCTATTAATTAACGTCATCAGTTCGTCAATGTTAAACACAATTGTGCAATCTTGTTACTTTGACAAATCACCGCTAGGTAGTGCTTTATAAAATTGATTATACAAAAGCTTTTAAAGAGATTGATTCCAAATGAAATTTCCTTTCAAATTCCAAATGAAATTTCTTCATACCAATTTAGCAAAAAGATTCTAACTTGTTCTGCCAGAAATATTTTTGAGTTTTGATTTTATTTTATATTAGATAAATTATTGTTCAAGACTCTTATGTTTAATAAATAATGGTGAAATGAGTTGTCTTATAGTTGTCGAAGGAGTCTTAGATATATTTATATATATATATGAGATGTCATAGTTTTCGATATTTCTGAAATGTCCTACTCTTCGCTAGGACCATCGATATAGACATCTTGGAAATCTGATCGACTTGAGAGGTGCGTTTAAGCGCGCTATATACGGTAAGGACCAGTGCGAGAAACGAAAAACGAAACTTGGTAAAAACTCCCCATGTAGAAATTGTCACCGATAAGCCAAAATGAACAACCGATTCTACGTTGGACCAATGTTGGACAGCCAACGTTGTACGAATATTTATTAAATTTAATTGCCAGAAATGCAACAAAATCTGATAACCAACTTTGGCAGACATCATTTATACAATAGTCGCATTCAATGTTTATCCAACATTGGCTTGGAACATCGGTTGCCAACGTTGGACCAATGTTGGAACAATTAAATGTTCTAGATAAGTGAGTAGCATATTCACACCACATGTGCAAAAACAGCCGATGGAGCAGTAGACTCAGTGGCAGACTACAGATCCGAAGGACGAGCGTTCGAATCCCACCTCAGAACAAACAACAACCTTAAATTCATCGAACTTTTAAAATTTCTAACACTAACTATAAATCATGAAAATAATTATCTAAAAATAATTACGTGAAAAAATTGTCAATATAAATAAAATAATTCAATTTTTTTAATAATTCGAATAACATTGGATTAACTCTGGCAAAAAAAAGTTGAGCCAACGTTGGCTGGCGATGATAGGCCGGCGTTTCATCCCAGAGGTTTACCATCTCTGGACCGAAGATTGACAGCCAAAGTTGACTCAACTTTTACAACGTTGGTCCAACGTTGGACCAGACGCAAATTTCTACAAGGGTCCGAGTGTTCGTACATTTGATTCAAATCGTCGTCTACTATCGTTGCGATTTGCTTTTCTGCTACTAATAAAGTGTCATCTGCGATTTAGTGGCGCAGACGCCAAAAGGTCTTGATGCACATGGCCAATTTTATAAGGTCGAGTTTACGAAATATACACTGAGAGAAATTTTTAGTTTATTATTTATTTAGTTGCGTTATTTTTAGTTGAACAGAAGTTTCTCACAAGTAGGTTTCTATTAGTGATTTCAATATATAAGGATCACAAAATGATGAGTATAATATTTGTGCGATCCCCTGCGTTAGCGATAGTTCGATAGTTGTATGCAAACAGCTCTCCATTGCTCCTAGTATAACCACTACTTCTTAATAAATTGCGCAAAGTTAGATTTCATGTCCGAGCGTGTCTATTAAATTATGATGTGGTGTAGGATAAATGTCGAAAATTTGTTTCAATCGTTCAACTAAATTATAAAAATGACTTTAGATACTATAGATTATCATATACATTAATTTTTTAACAATGATTATTTTTCCATACCAGTGATGTGAAAAATTAATTTCATTTATATTAGTTTTTATCATTTTTGATACGAAGTTTTGAAAACAGTAATGTGAAAAAATAAAAATTCATCATATTAAAAAGTTAAAATTACAAATTTTGCATATTTCAAATTATATGCATATACATTCAGTTCCACAGCAGATGATGTGACTTTTTTTAAACATTTTTTTTTAAAGTAGCATTTTATATCTCTCAGTGTATTTTAAATGACAATTAATTATATTAATTTCAACATTTTATGATTAATTCTGTATTATGTTGTTAATTTTTGTTTCCTAAATTACCTCATATCACCATTATTTTATGCAAATTTGCAGGTTAAAAATTGTTTTTTTTTTTTTTTTTTTTTTTTTTTTTTTTTTTTTTTTTTTTTTTTTTTTTTTTTTTTTTTTTTTTTTTTTTTTTTTTTTTTTTTTTTTTGTGTATTGTTGATTGTCATAAACAATTTGGCCAAGTATGAAGAAGTTTCACAAATTCAAATTCGAGATATTTGATTTTAAACTTTTGTAAAAATGCATGACACGTATATATATACCTATATATCATTTTGCTCGATTTCAAAATTAAATACCTCAGTTTAAAGATAGTCAATTTTTTTAAACTTTGGCATTTGTATTAGTAGATTTAGTATTAAAAAATCCAAAAAACATCTGACTATTTTACGAAATTGTATGTCCCACCTTAAATAGAATATATTTATAACAGTAGGACGGAATAGATCGATAGCCGCCGCCAGAGAAAAAGAGATGCACCATCAAATGAGAGGAAAACCCTTGTTGACGTTGAAGCATACTCTACGTTCATAATTAAATATTTATCAATGAAAATCACCTTCTATGAGAGATTAAAATCTCATCACGAGTAAAACGATATTCTAACTACTTTGCAATTAAGCCCCATCAAGATTCTAAACGTAAAAAATGATTCCTTTTATCGCAAAAAAGTAAAAAGTTGAAATAGCGGAAAATTAAAAAAAAATTAAGTACATTTCTCCACGCGGCAATAAAATATGTGTAGCGCGTAGAATGAACCTTCGTCGTTGCCACACCTCTGCCATTGTGTTGCTGGGAAAAAGAACCGCGTATTCCGCAAGCCGTTTCTCACGTGTCGCGATCTCTCGGCGCCTAGCGCGATTAAGCCCGTTTTCCCCGATGTACGCTGATTATTTATTTATGAAATTCATTTTCTCATAATTCTTATTATTATACGTTTCATATCCATGCATCGATTTAAGAATGGAAATTGCTCTTGAAAATACATTTTTTAAACATCACTTTTTCTTCCGTTACCCAAGCTACTGACTTGATGACTTTTTATTCATTTAAGTTGATAAACAAATTAGTAACAAAAATTTTGACATTTTCTAATCGTAATAGTGACTTCACAAATACTTCAAAACATACTTCGTAACATACTTCAAAAATATTAATGAATAGAATGTTAATAAGAGAAACAATCCAAGCAAAGTTAAAAAAAAACAGTTTTTAAGAAACGCTTTTATTTAACTAACAACGTATTCAAAAATAAAAATGAACTAAAAATGAAAAAATAAGTGAAATTTACAAAAGAATTACAAAACTGTAGAAACAAAAAATTCAAAATTAATTCGATTTTGGAACCAAATCTCTCATTTGTTAAAAAGCGTTTCTTAAAAACTGTTTTTTAATTTGTTGTAATTTTTTTTATTTTTCTTATAGTTCTTTAATTTTCAGCAATTTTTTGTTTTTATTTGTTTTTATATTTCTGTGATTTTTTTGTAATTTTTTAATATTTTTTGATGACTAAAAACAAATTTGATTGAAATTTCATATCGTGGGTAGATAATTTGAAATGTGTGGGTGGAATCCACCAACGAGCACTACCACAATTTATTATTATCAAAATTCAATATATCAACATATTTTATTCAATTTTTTGACATATTTTATTCAATTTTTTGAGATTTTAGTGATATTTGAAAATAGAGGAGGCGGAAATTTTGAGTTATGCGTGGGAGTAGTGTGGGTGGTGTTTCGGAGGCCGAAGGTATACATTATTCATCAAAGACAAACACCTATGCAAAGTTTCATTAATTTTGGTAAAGTCTAGGTATCAAAATTTTGAGTCGCAAGATTTGATGCTAACGCTCGTAAGTTAAATAAAAGCGTTTAATAATTACACAACTAACTTACACGAAATCTAAGAGATTTTTCCGTCTAATAACTTTTTTAAAAATATTATTAATCATTTCCACATTTTGTAACTTAGTTCCACTGATACTTGGAACGTATGCCTCGCGAAATGACATGACGGTGTTCCCCAAGGGTGTGGTCCAGACTTGTGGATTTCTTTATAGTTTAATAAAAATGGTCATATTGTTGATACATCAAACACGGTTTCAAGTACAACCAAATATGTTTTTATAAATTCCTTTAAGAAACTGATTTATTCTTAATAAAAATAAATTTTAGAATAAAATCATCATTTTTAATGGCAATTTGTTTTTCAGATCGTATATCACTATATTGACTGTTTTATCAAAACAGCCTACGGCAAAACACTGGCAGTTTTACAGGCGTACGTTGACAAGTATCAGAACTTTTATATGACGATGTCATTTTTACCGTACTTGGTTTGTACATTTGTTTGTGTCCTACCATGTTTTATGGAAGGGAGACATTTAGCCGGAGTAACAGTGTATCCCTTCATCAATGAACACATAAGTCCAGCATTCGAACTGCTTTATATGCACCAATTTTTTGCATCGATGCAACTGGCATCTACAATGTGTATAAATAATTACATTACTTTTATTTTATGGTATTCTAATGTTAGGCTCGATCTTCTGTCCACGCAGTTGAAGAACATTTTGACAGGAACAGATTTCAATAAATCAATTAAAAATCATCAAATCATTTTACGATAACTAGATAAATATCCCGATTCGCGATTGTATTATTAATTATTAATTATAAAAATCTAGTTAGTCTTGGGTGTGTTTGAAATTTGAAATGAAATGTTTAAAATTTAAAATACTTTTGTTTTAATTGATAGGTTTATAAAGTTAACAAAAGGTGGCATTAAACATCTCATATTTGTAGATCTACTGATATGCAAGATTTCAACCATTTTTTCTATGCTCTATATTTTCATGGTACTTTTTGAGATGTTTTGCAAATTTGTCATTTTTTGATTTCTTATTAACCAGGTGTGAAATATATATAAATTTACAACTTCATTATTTGCAGCCCCAACCGATGTTTATTAAAATGCAATTTGTTATTATTTTCTTTTCTACAATTTCGCTAATTGTCCTCCCATGTTGGACTGCGGACCAATTGATTCAAATGGTGAAAAATGAATATAAAGTAGAATGAGTAAACAATAATTAGTGAGTGGATTCAATTTGTATAGAAATTTCGTCTGTTCTGCAGAGTAAGACTTTGAAATACTCTCTGTACGATTCAGATTGGATAAACATGCCTATAACTTTGATGAAAAACATATTTTTCGCTGGACTAAAAATGCAAGAGCCTAACGTGATATCCGTACAACCATTCACTACTAAATTGTCGTTGGAATATTTGGGAGATGTAACATTATTTTCTAATCACTTAGCCCAATGTTTTTTGCAAAAAAAAATTTCATTTTTATAATTGTTTCAGGTACTGATCATGATATTCAACTATTGTACAATTATGAACTCTCTACTTTTCAAAAATTAAAGATGGCACCTAATGATAATTATCTTAATAATTAGATTTACTAATTGATGCATTAATTTAAATTGATTAATTTTCTGACCAATCAGCAGCAAACGATATATCTTAGTTGTGTAAAAAATCAATTATTCTGCAAAAATGAAAAAAACTTGTCAGTAAGTAGTTTAAAGTCGAATTTATTTAAATTGTCACAACTGAAGGGTCTCACCCGTATGTTTGGATTAAATCATTTGAAATACTTCGTGAAATACCTAATCGGATATGTATCGCAAGTTCGCAAGTGGTCTAAGAATTTGGACAAAATTAAGGCGCAGTTTATTATTACTATTTGTACCGTCACACCAATTGTTTCCATATGTTGGACTCGAGACAACGTTATTGCAATTGTAAGAATAACAACGAAAACGATTGAATTTAAAATAATTTTTTGTTCAATTTTTGTTTCAGAGTGAAATTTTCAGAGCTTTTTTGTACCAATCATGATGGATAAGTATGCCATGAGTCTGAACTAAAAATGTTGCATTTTTTGGATTGAAGATTTTAACCACAAGATTTAACCACAAGAAAAATTTATTATTAATCAGAATATTATCATGAGAACTTTTTGGAAACGTAACTTGATGGCGCAAATATTTTTTTCTATTTCTTGATAGTTTTTAAATTTTCAGAAGTATATATTTTTGGAAATTGTTGCAGGTAGTATCTATCGTATTCAAATATTTCAGAGCTATGAACGCTGTCTTAATGAAAGATTGAAAATCATTCAATGACTTTCAACTTCTGGAACCAAAATTCTCAGACTAAAGCGCCGTCTGCACATCGCCATCGCACAGTTTACCGCTCTTAAAACAAGAAAACCTTATTTTATCTGTCTTCACATTTAGCGTACACCAGATATTATCAATAAATCAATAAAAGAAGTGAAATAACAAAAATGTACCCAAATTTATTTCACAAATACATTCTAATGTATTTTAAAATTTAAAAAGGAAACAGTAGAATTTAGTTTTTACCTTGCGAGTTTTGTTAGGAAATCATAGTGAAATTTGATTGTTTTTCTATCTGTGTAACAAGACGATTTCCAACAATATTTTGTAACAAGTCGCTCTTTTTCATAAGAGCCATCGATCTCGTCGTTCCCCTTTCGAATAGAAACGCAAAACTTTGACATGTCAGTCACTTAATTATTCCACCTGCATTATCTTATGCAACATTTTTAATTGAAAAAAAAAAACTTTTTTTTCTTCTTAAAAATTATCGAGATGTGAATAAGTAGTTTCTTAATACCACAAATTCTATAACAGATGTACTTTTACTTTAATCGATTGCTAAATTTTATCATTATTAATAAAAATGAAAATTATTTTAACATTACTTCAACATTTCTTACAAATCAGACCTGAAATGTTTTGTTTTTTTTTCTTGCGAAATATCAAAGCCGTTTTTTGAAAGTAGCGTGCACTGATTGTTGTTTTATTTGTTTTCGACGTTTTCGTGTTTGCGTGTAGTCGAAAAAGAAAACAATATTAAAGTATTCGAACCGGACGGATGTGGCCTAATACACGACTTGACGAAACTAGCAATTTTTCATTGAATCTAAATTTTTTGTAATGCAATTTCGACAGCGACGACTAAGAAATTCGGTAAAGACCGTTTAATTATAACTATAAAAAAATAAATGACAAAATCGAAAATAAGACGAGAGAAGAAAAAGTCAAATCAGAAAAAAATAATTGAAGAACTTAAAAATTCATTTAAAAAACTTATTTAACTAACTTAAAATCAACTTTATTTCTAAGTGACCAAAATTTAAGGGTCCCATTCTCATATCTGCATCAAGTTATTCAAAATACTCGGTCGAGTACGATTTCAAATATGTAAAAAAATCTTCAAAAATCAAGTTCAACAGTTATTTGAGCTCTGCCGAAAAATTAAGGGGTCATTTAGGCATTGATAAGTAACCCTTTATTTTGTTGTTTGCAGCGTTCGCAAAAGGTCGATTCGTTCGATACTTTGCGAGCGACTACTTTGTAGGGTTTAGTTTCAATTCGCGAGTCTCACATGAATATTTGATTATTCAAAAATCATACAATGATAATTTGGCCTAATAAGTATGTACTTTTGTAATAACTTGCGTGAGGTGTAGGCTACGATATCAATACGTAATTACGACACTTATCTTATTGCTCTGTTGCCGAATGAAAACGTAAACCGACACGTACGCCTGCTAATTATCCTACCAGTATATAATATCATGGTGTATATATAATAGGGGAGAAACAGGATGTTCCGAAACTTTTGCAATCGCATTTAGATTTTGAACTTAAGAAATTTTACATCCGAATGTACTACAAAGCATTTCGATCAAAAACCAAATGTTCTGTAACAAAATACAGTTTAGTAATGTACCCTTCAGCTTTTAAGTCGGTATCAGATACAGTATTTATATATGATCTAATTCTATCCTTTCAAACACTTTAGAGTTTTCTATATCCACCCATCTATTTGTGAATCAGTTATCCACTGCGTTTTTTTCCTCTATGAACCTCTGATTACAATGTTACAGCTTATATAACAGCTGCCGAATTTTGTGGAATAATTTTAATGTATCTTAATTTATTTGTACATGAAAATTTGGGTTTTTGCAGAGTAAAAAACATTTTGGAAGATTTCAACAAAACCATCATACATTTTGGAAACTGTTTCAGATGATTTCCATGATGTTCAAATATAAATATAAATTAATATAAAAATTGAAATACGAAGTTTCACAATGATAGAAAGACGTACAGACAAATTTGAAAATTTATATATTATTTTGATTTGATTATATATATATTTTTTGAATTGAAATTTTATGAATTAAAAAGTTTCTTGCCTTAATTTAGTATATACTAGAAACTGAAAACATTATATCATAGATCCACGTCACTGTTCAGTTAGAATTAAATAATGACGATGACAATCGACTGAGGGCCGTTGATAAAAAGTTCAATTAGAATCCATATTATCGATTACAAAAATCGAACATTTTTTTTTTGTTTTTCTCGTCTTTACAGTACTATCTAATGTTTTAAGGTGTTTTTTAAATTCCTCAGCTTTTAATTTCAACCACTTTTTTTCAGCCCCAACTACCAAAATTGTTTCCCAGATTATAAATTATTCTCAAAAGAAATTAAAAATTCATTTCGGTTAAAATCCTTAAATGTCCTTAAGCTGTTATTGTTCCTAACAACTAAATTGTTTTAATTATTCCAATTCACTGATTGCTACCTCGCAATATGAAAAAATTAATTATTAAATTTATATATCGTTTATAATATAACACCAATTAAATTATAATAAAATTATAATAAAAAGTCCAGGACTGATCAGATCTGGAAATAGTCCTGATTAGGTCAAAATATGTCAACTTTTATAAAATTTTATCTGATTTTACATGATCAGACAAAATTTTGTCGAATAAGGTCCATTCTCAGGTCTGATCAGACCTTATAAATTTTATACAATTTGACATTTTGACCTAATCAGGACTATTTCCAGATCCGATCGGACCTGGACATTTTTTTCCCGAGTACAATTTTAATTATTATGTGTTTGAAATTTCTGTTTAAACATAGCAATATGGAATTTCACTGTATCATAAAAAGCATATAAAGCAAAAAAAGAGAGCATTAAAATTTACTTGAGCAAATTACATTGATTGGAATTTCAGTTCATAAATAACGCCAAACGTTTTAGTACAGCGAAGTGCATTTAGAATAAAAAAGTAACAACATTGGAATGGTATGATTATTATCGTTAACCCGGCCTATTTAGGCGTTATTGGCCTTGAACGTAATTCACGGAAGAAGCTTATAAAAGTTATGCACCAAAGAGAGTGTGCTCGTAGTTTTAACGTAACATTTAAACAAAATGGTTGGGCCCACTGTTTTGCAGTTTCTCTCGGTCTGTTTTGTTGTTGTCGTGGTGGTCAGTGTACCACGTAAGTTTTCGGGACAATCATTACAGTCATCCAAAACCAAAACGGCCCATCTCGACCCATATCATTCAACATTTCTGTTTTTAAATGAAAACGCATTTTTGATCGTCATCGACATTGCATGGGTCTTTTTAGTGGACACAAAGAAACCATGACCAACATTTTTTCGTTAAATTGTGCCAATGTTTAGGGAAGAATGATGCTAAGATGATCAATTATACCTCGGATATGAAGATTTGTCAGCTGCGAAACGAAATGAAATATGAGGACATTGCAGCGTACATTGTAATCGACGGGGATGATCACCAGGTTGAACTTAAATTTCAAAATAAATTTCAAATTCAATTTCTCTACACTTCAAACCAAAACTAAAACTCTAAAATTATTCTTTTCCACGTTGAAATTCTGAATCTTATTATTTAAAAAAAAAATAAAAATATTTTTTAATATGTGTACCTATATAATTACACCAGATATGGTTTGATTTAATTCTTTTTCACAAAATTATTATTATAATTTGACTTTTTTGATTACATTTTTTATTTTATTTTGTTTTTTACAAGATGAAACATTATGTTCACGCAAGAGACAAAAGACGCGAGTGGCTAACGAATTATAAAGGCCCAGATGCCATCGCCGTGGTAACTCAAGACAAGGCTGCGATTTGGGTGCCACAAAAATGTTGGCGCGAAGCTGAAAGGTCTCTCTCAGCCGACTGGATTCTCATGAGAGTTGGATCACCAACTGTAAGAACGTTTTTTTAGATAATAAGAAACTATCCATGTGAAAATTAACATATACACAACATGTATAAACATATATGCATCTTATATGATACATATATGGACACATGCCACATATTTTTTAAATGGGTACAATCATCATGGTAACAACCATTAAAATTAAAAAGAAATGACAAATCAAAGGATAACAATGTTTTAGACCATGTCCATCGAAGATTGGCTGATCCGGGAACTCTCGCCTGGGGATAAAGTTTCCACGGACTCGATAATCATAGATTATGTTCAGGCCCAAACGTGGAAAGAAAAATTAAGTAATTCATTAATCCCTTTTTTGTTCCCTTCTTTGTCACTGACTAATTAGCTTGATTAACGAATTCAATTCCAGGTGTTCATAACATAGTTTTCGCTCCACTGGCGTCCAGTTACGTCGACATGATCTGGAAGGAGGCTCCCTCCTACTCGAAGGACCCCCTTTGTGTCTTATCAAACGCCGTTGCAGGTTTGAAAATTCCGCGATTGACAGATCCAACAGATAGAAAGTCAGATGACAAATTTGTTAGTTATTTGAAAAAAGCAATTGCAGATGGATTCGTTTCTTTGTTTAAGGTAAAAGCAGTATTGACAAGCTGCGCGAGATTCGAAGAGATATGGAAGCTTTGGACACCGATTTGTATGTGGTAACTGCTTTGGATGAGATAGCCTGGATAACAAATCTGTTAGGCACGGATTATCCACACCTGCCTCTGTTCCGCGCTTATATGCTTATTGGCAAGGACTTCGCTTCGCTTTACGTCTCCAGAGAGAAACAGAGTCAAGATATCGAGAGAGCTCTGGCAACTGCGTCTATCAAGTATGGTTATAGTTTTGAAAAATTATAAAACATTATTTTAACTTATACTCATTTAATCAACTTTTCAAATTATTCACGATGGATTTATATTTAATTATACTATTTAAAACTAAGACTTTCTTTGTTCAAACTAAAAAAAACTTTTTAAACTAAATTTGCCATCTTTAATTTCAATTATTTACTATGTAATTTGTTTATGATTTTGAAACAAATGTTTCGATTTAATTTCAGTATGCACGATTATGATATCTTTTGGCATCACCTTCAGAATCAAGCGAAACATTCGCGAGGCATTTTATTGCCCAAGGCCTACAGCACGTCCCGAGGGGTGAGCTACGAAGTTTACGTATCGGTAAAAACAAGTTTCTATTTCAATTTAATTAATTGACGCAAACCGTGTTTGAACGATTTTTCAATTGACGGAATTCGATTAAGGTGCCGGAGCACAAGATCAAGTGGGCAATATCACCAGCGCTATTGAGAAAAGACAAGAAAAATGTTGCCGAGGCAAGTCATATCAAACAGACTCATCTGTCCGATGCCATCCGGTACGTCAAGATGATGATGAACATCGAAAACACAGCTACAAATACTGTAAGTTAACACATTTGTTTTATATAGAGTTTATATAGAATTTATATATAATTTTTATAGAATAAAATTTATAGAATTGTATAAATTCAATTAACAGTTCAATGCGACTATAAACGAGACCGAATTCATGAAACGGATTGTAAAATCGACAATGAAGAAGATGAGCGAGAAGCCGAAAAATTACATCTACCATTATAATCAAAAGGATAGGGGCAATGCTAAATTAGAATCGTTCACCTTGAATTATCTACCATCCAACGATTCGTCGCCAGTGCCAGTGCCGCTGCTAACAATGACCTCAAATTGTCGTCACTATGGTAGGTGATAGAGAGCGACTAATTAATCTCGCCACGGTAGTGATGTTAAAATCTCCTACGAAACGGAAACGAATTAGAACAAGTTGTTTTAAAATTAATATTTTTGTACTTCAGTTCTTTTTTCGTAGTCACGAGCATTTGTATGGCGCGAACCTTGCTACCAGTTAACGGACTGACGCCCTCGCAAAAGCAGGTCTCGGTGTACACCGCGCTCCTCGCGGGAACCATCGATTTGATCAAGTCAATTTTTTCATGTAAGACTTCAGTCAAGGCGTCCGATTTTATCCTTAGGGCGCACCTTTTCAAGATGGGATTGCACTGGGACGAGGAGGCTGTCAAAGGTTTTGGCCTCATTATGGGTTCTTTTGAAGGTCGAATCTATCATCTTGTTACAACGATATTTATCAGTCACTTAAAATGAAGGACGAAATCAAATGATGAAATTGTGTTTTTTCATTAGCTTTCAAAGAAACATACGAGCTGGACGTTTTTCGTACAGAAAACATTGGATATGTCGAGGAAAACAAATGGGTCATGCGGTTGGGAAATGTAATCACTGTTGTCCCAGCGAATACAACCGTTGAGTACTTTGAACAAAACTATTATTTAAAATAGAATATAGAAGATGAAATAAAATGATTTTAATCGTTGGATTTCAGTTTCAAAAAGTACAAAACTTGATGACTTTTGAGATGGTCACTCTGCTGCCATTTGAAAAGGGTCTTATTGATATTAAAAGGCTGACCAACAGTCAGGTATAACTTATTTCTATCTTTGTTCCCTCCCTTTATAGAAACCATGGAATTGAAAAAAAAAATTTAATTTCAATCCCATAGCTTTTCTGGCTAAACCGGTACCACAGAATGGTGAGAGCTAAAGTAGGAGGCGAGCTGTACAGAACCAAAGACTTTACAACTTATGAGTGGCTCGTAAAGAAAACTGCCCCGATCACGAGAGGTCCACAGGAAATTAAAAAGTCAAACTCTAGATGAGATGTTCAGTTCAACTAGTTGTAATCTTTCTCGTGTTGTTATTTGTAACGTCAAAAAATTATTGTAAGAAAAGAAAAATTATAAATAAAATATAATAAAAGAATTGAGTTGATTAATTTCAAACTTTGACAGCTGTTTCGAAATTATAACCAAAGTTTGACAACAAAACAGTTTATCGCATTTTCATACGTCACAACTCGCGAGGCTGGTAGCCCTCATTTTGTAACCATTTTTTTAAATGGAGTGCCATGACGAGCTCAGCGAAATTTACGCCTGGATCGACACGATACCTTTTTCACGGTTGAAGAAAAACATCAACCGCGACTTTTCCGATGCTGGTAAGCTGTCGCTTTGTTGAAATTGCATCTTTCAGATTTGAAAATGTGGACTTTATTTCAGTACCCATGGCGGAATTGTTGAAACGTTATTATCCACGTTACATAGATCTACACAACTACAGTCCTGGAAACAGCTTGACTAAAAAGATCGACAACTGGAACCTGTTGAATCAAAAAGCGCTCTCAAGGATTGGTCTGAAACTCAAGAAAGAAACGATCCTTAGATTAGCAAAATCAGAGCCAGGAGTCATTGAACAGATCCTGATTAATCTGCGTGATAAAATCATTAAGGACTGCAACGTGGATTCTGATTCCGTATATTTCAGTAACGATGAAGACAGTGAGTTTACAAAATGCGTTCAATTTTGTTGTTTAATATTTTAATTCAAATTAATTTTAGTTTCATTAATTCATTGCTATAAAATTTCATTGCTCATTTTATTTTTTCAACAGAAGGTATAGACTCAATCCTAGACGCAAACGAGCAACTGATGAAGAAACCAGTCTCGAGGCACTGCTACCTGAGACTAAAAAATCAGCTGGAAGAAAAAGAAAAAAGAATAAGTGAGCTGTTAGACAAAGTAATTGCCCTTGAAAACACAATCTTCAGCAGAGATCAGAGAATAATCGAGCTTGAAAATCGGTACCACCAGCTTGTCGGACTCAACATAAACTAAAATTCGTAAATGGTTTCGACCAACTTAGTGTGATTTTATATCGTAATTATTTCTTTAATTACATTTACTTTAAAAAATACAGTGTCTTTAGTTAGTTGTTAGGGAAGTGTAAAAGTCGATCCACGTTTTTATGCCGCCGCTCGCATACTCGGCGGCGAGACGAGGATCACGCCGTCCCCTCTGACGAAAAGCATCGGAATGTTTCTCTTGGTTGTTCTGTAAACTTCCTCGTAAGTTTCCTCGTCGATCTCTATGGTTGTTACGGTTTCTTCTACCTCGCCCAGAACCATATTCAAATGTTGATCATAAGCCTGTCCAAAGTCAGATGAAAATATAAATATTCAAATTTTAAAACAAAAATGTTTGTAAATATAAATTGAGCAATTTTAAACAGTGTAAATCATGGTTGTAAGTTTGAAAATATTTTTACAAAACTGTACTCACGTGTAACTTTCCTCTCAATTCTCTTTCGTTTCTCATCTTGACGTATATTCGTTCATCTAAACTCAGCCTGATTAAATCCAAAGGCTCTTTAACGTTAATGGCGGGAACCTAAAAAAATGATTTTTTTATCAACAAATGTTTTTATTGTGTTATTGTTTGTTTTTAATTGAAAAAAGTAAATTCAACAATTTGTCTGTAAAATGTATGAATTTGTTTTCATGTTATTGTCAGGTTTGAAAAATAAGTTGGGTTAGATTTTAGTTTCTTATCGGCAAGTCAAACCTGACACCAGAGCAGATTGCAATTGATGGATGAGTTAAATATACCTGTTCAGTTTCATCTGCCATGTTGGTTTATGTTTAATATAAGCTAATTTTTATATTAAATCTCTTGTGTTTTGTTTTGCAACAATGATTCAAAACATTATCACACACAGACCGACAGTTGCACTAGCACGCCCTCTGGAAAGTTAAGGTCAATTTTCACGTGCAGCTCCGTCGATGCTTTGACGCAAACTTTATCATGCGCTTACTGCTAAACTGAAAACTTTTTTGTTAAATAAAAAATAAATATTAAAAATAAAATACTTCCAACCTCAAAAATCTAACCTTAAAAATGTAAGAAAAAAACCTCAAATTATAAAAACAATACCCAAATAAAATTAACAATTTTGCAATTTTTTAATTTATTTATACTCATAAAATAAACAAAAACCACTTACTTGATTAGTATTCTTTCACTTCAAAACAATTTTTGTAAACAGAAACACTATTTTTTGATTGAACATACAAATAGTCACTTCCCGCCATTTTTACGCATGCCGAAGATCATATTTCAAAAGGGAAAAAAAAGACTTGAAAAATACAAATTCAAACAATCAAATTAATTATTTGGTTTTTTACATCTTTCCAGCAAATTCTTTGTTGACTTACTTTGTTCGGATCCAAAAAGATGAAATACGATGATGAAACTCTGAGACGATCTGTTTCCCTCTCTTTTCTTTTCTGGATTTTTCTGCCAAACACCTCGAAATACTGCTAACCCCCATTTATGGCACTTCACATTCACTTTTTTTCACTTTTTCACAATTCACTTTTATCCACAAAACGCACAAAACAATAATTAAACAGAAACTGAAACACCCGGTCAAGATCGAACCTCGAAAAAAACTGCTAAAATGATAATACACACGAAGCAAACTTGCAAACTGATCGTGTCGATTATTTATGGCACTTCACATCCACTTTTTTAATTTTCACGATTCACTTTTATCAACAAAAAGATATTTGTAACTCAAACTCAACTTTGGACCTTGCGAGAAACTCCAAACGATGAAAAACCGCGAGCGCGCGCGAAGTTGGGGGTGAAACCGGCGACTGGAAAAGACGCCATCTTGAGCTTTCCGTTGCAACCAACTCGGGCATACTGCGCATGCGTTGGCGTTCAGTTTTCTAGTCAGATTGCGCAAAGGTGACAAAATTTTCCCCACGCCGCGGGCTGTGATCGTGAAGACATCAATTTTATCTTAATTTTCATCACGCCAAATTTGTCAAAACGATTGTCAGTTGGCATTTGCGCGGCAATATCGCGGTGGTCTATTCGGCAAGATGGCGTCGCTGCGTCCAGTTCGTTCTAGTCCGCAGCCGCCGGGTCTTCGCGCGCGTTCTTTTTTCGCCCTTTGGAGTATCGGTGAGTGTTTTGAAGTTGAGTTTAGTTTGTGATAACGAAAGTGAAAAGTGGATAGTGAAATGTGAAAAAGTAAAAAAAGTGGAAGTGAAGTGTAAAAAAGTGCAAAATTGAGACGAGAGGTGACAAAGGTTATATTTCCCGGAAAAATCAAAGATGCAAAACAGAAAATCCTGATTCATAATCGCCAAGACGGATTTTTCGTCGATGCAACGTCGGAGATGAACCAAGTTAGTCAATAAATTATTTGTTAAATTGTTGAAAAGTTATAAACAATGATCGGCCCGGGTTTTATTTCATTCGTACTGTCCAAACTTGTATTGTCGTGTTTTTTTTCTTGGAATACGATGAGTTTTTTGCAAGAATTTGGCAGGAACACATCGTGAAAACCAAAAGTTAAAATGAAAAGCTAATTTGTCATAAACAACAACTCGAGGTCAAAAGGTCACACAATTGTTTTTTAAACAGTGTTAGTGTTTTTAAAAATTATAAATTAAGTTGGACTAGGACCAAAAAGCTAGTTTTTTTCAAAAACAACTCAAGTTCGAAAGGTCATGCAATTGTTTTTATAAATAGTGTTAGTGTTTTTAAAATTTAAAAATTAAGTTGGACAAGGACAAAAAATAACAGTAAGTGATGTTTTTTAATTCAGAGTTCAATGTCAAAAATACTTTTGTAAAAACTTTACTTCATGTTTTAACATTTGTTTTAACTATATCATTTTTTCATTTCAGATTTTTATTTATTTGAGGTTATGAAATGTTCCCAAAAATTGTCTGGTGAAAGGGGTAAAGTTTACTTTTTCGTTTTCCAACTTGATCATCGCTTAAGTCAATGATAAAGCTCGCGTAAAGTTGCTACCGCCCTCGCGTACGACTCTCTGAAAGGACCTTGATACGTAAAAGGGCGGGAATTTCAAAATAAAACAACTACATTTTCTCAATATTTATTCACAAAAAACAAAGATAATAAACAACAAGACAACGTTTTTTAAAACATTTAACATTTTGTTAAATCTTATTTATTTAACAGTATTATCTATTTAAATTGTTTACATTTTTAAATGTTATTTTATTTTTAAACTTCTTGAAAGTTTTCTTTATATTTACATCAGGCACAAATTACAATGCCCTTGATGTTTACAATCGGCATCTGACCTTGTCCTGTGCTTGGTAAACCTAAATTGTTCTCCCAACAAAAAATTTGTAATCCCCATTGGAATGTTATTAAAACGGTTTGTTTAAATTATTAATAGCAAGCAAGACATCCCGACACGGATCGCGATTGCACACAATTTGTGGGACTGTGCGCATCGTTCAATATTGTAGCGCGTGCGCCCTTCTTTTCGCGACGCTTATTTTGTAGCCGGTTCAATGATATCTATGAACAAAGAAGACAAATTTCAGTGACAACTGTCAGATCAAAATTAACAACCCGGACAGCATTAAATCGGGGCTGTCAAGTTCCACAACTCTTGCAATAATGTTCGACTTTTTGCCAAAGATGATGCGCGAATAATCATTCGCAAGTTCGGGAGAGTCAGAATTCGTACATTTTTTCTCTCGTTAATACAAGAGGTAAGTTGCAATTTTTCAATATAGAAATCTAATTAATATACAAATTTATTCAAAAATCCAAAATCAAAAAACAAACAAAAAAGATTGAAAATAAACGACTTAATAGAAAACAAAACAAATACAATTACACGGTTCAAAATTGTTGTTATTTTTATTTTTGTTTATTAATTTATTATTTTATTGTTTTTGAAAGATGAAGTTTCGTTTGGCACTTTATTTTTATATTGCATTTTGCAGACCGACAAAAATGGATGCGTCTGATTTGATGAACAGTTCCGAGTCGCCGTGCAACCTGGGTCCTCCGCCAGATACAATTTTGCATCTGCCGCCTCCTCCGTTTCCTAATTTTTTACCTTACAAGGCGGAGCCGTACTCGAAAGTAGAGCTTTTATCTTTTATACCTCACTTAAACAACAGTCCATGTAAACATTTGTGTGACTGGAAATCCGAAGGAGTGCAATACATAGAGATGCCACAGCAAGGTATAAAAAACAATAAAAACAATTAATCTTCAACAATAATAAAACAATTTCTTTAAAAGTACAATAACCAAACGATATAACAAAAAAGAATTGCTCAGTTTTACTTTTTTTATTGTATTCATTTGTTGTCTTCGTTGTTTTTTTTTCAGGAAATGGGTTTGAGGATACCTGGTTACTAGTTCTCATATCATTTTGCGTCGGCATTGTGTGCATCGGCATTATCTTAGCAACATTGTTTTTGAAGTGCAAAATGTAAGGTTTTCAAAACTTATGACAGCTTTGTGAGGTTGATTGATTGGACTAAATGATTGGTTTTGACTAGAAGAACGAGTTATGGCAGTGGGACTGGGAAAAGTAGCGTGTTGTCTGTTCCCACGACCAATTCCGGCATGACAACCAAGTGCGGCCGAATCGAGAACGAGACCATCCTGTACCCCTGCGCGGCGGAAACTCTTCAGGATGGCCGGGTCATGTGGGCCACCCTCACACCCCGAGGAACCACGCGCCACTATCTGGAGGACCATACCTACGAAACCATCAACAACGGAACCTTTCATAAACGAATCAACACCGAACATGTAATTTCTCATGTCATCATTTGGACGTTTTGACGACGGGTTAACTTTCTGTTTTGATTTTAGCAGACCTATACCGAGCCACCGATGATGACACCAAATTCACCAAACCTTAAAACTGATAAGGCTTTTGACAACACTGCCTTTGTAGATTATGAGGAGCCTCTTTCACTTGAAAGTGAATATTATCAGGTGGAAGATAATTTAGACATTCATGAGATGGGTAAGATGCAAAAAAATGATTATATATCAGATATGGTATAAACGGAACCATATGAAATATTCTGGTAACTGAAATATATATTTTTTGATTGTAAATATACTTTTTGGTTTTGTTATTTTTTATACAAATTTAAAACAAGTTTATTAGTATTTTGAAATTGTGTTACAGGTGGTTTTGGGATACAAACATTCCGACCAAGAGTAAGCTCACCAACCAGAATCGAGCATCCGAATTTGCCACCTCTGAATCTTCATCCAAACAAAACTGCCTACCGTAAAATATCAACTAATCAGCGAGCATCTGATACTATTCTGCGAAGCGGGATAGCATCATCGACCTACATACCAACTATTTAAATTGTTATCAATCATTGCAAACCCCCATAACTGCTTTTCATATATACCAAAGAAGAAAAAGAAACCAAAACTACTTTACTAAACGGGATATTTTTGTTCACTATGGTAGTGGCGCACGTGCTGTGCAGAGTCGCTTGTATGGTAACATACAATTATTTTCACTTTTGTATTACGTTGTTTGTTTTATAATTTATAAAGAAATGATTTGTCACTAGTGCAAATTATTGATGTGCAATTAGTCGGTCATTGTTGAGCTGTAATAATTGTGATGTTCATTTGTATAAAAGTGTGTACAAACAACAAATTTTTTTCTACTTTTTTATATGTGTAATTATTGATTCAACGTTGTGTAATGAACTTGTGTGAGTGTATACGCATTGTATATTTTTTCAACGACGGTCCCTCATCTGACACCGAAAAAATGTTTGTTCAGTATTAAAAAAGCAATTATCGTTACGAAACACCAACGTGTATTTTTGAAAAGTTATTGCATCTTTTATTCGAATAAAATGTGCAGTATTTTGTATATTTTATTTTACACTGAGGATTTAAGTGTTCGTTTGCTTGATGTATAAAAATTACTGAAAAATTTTACTAATAAAAAAGAAGAAAAGTGTATCAACAAAAAATTTAGCTGGACGCAACATTGTAACTTTTAATTTAAGTACGAAAGTAAAATAGAGAACACGAAAAAAAAATTATCACGGCGTAATTGTATCAATTTCGTGTACTTCAATTGGCAATTTAATAAAACTCATTTTACTCTGATACCGTTTTTTTATTAATTTCATTTTATATCTCTTTTGTTTTTTATTCTCTTTTTATCATTCTTTTTATCTTTCCCATATTATATTTACAAAAAATTACATCATTCTCTTATACGTACCCGTATTACATATTTACAAATGAACTTGAAAGCGATTCTGTGACACAAATTTGCACAGTATAAAAAATAATGTGTGTCAGGAAGTAATTTATAATTCAAGCACAATTCAGCCGATTAGTAAAAAGGCACATTAACACAAGTTAATTTTCCAATTGAATAATAAATTATTCAAACTTACTTAAAACTTACAAATACGCGAATAAAACTTTTTTTTTCTCTTTAAGATTGAAAATTAACGATGTCAAGTGAAAACCAAATCCCATATTTTCACTTTTTTATCATCGCCACCAGTGACGATCTTCGTGTCATCGTTTGAAGTTATAATTGCATTCAATGAGCCTGAAAGAAAAATCAATTTTTCATTAAACACACAAGTTATTTTTTGTTTGAATGAAAAAAATATATCCGTACCTTCGTGGCAGTGATACTTTTTAACAAAAGTGACTGTGTGAAAATTCCAAACATTCAAATATCCTCTACTATCTCCAATTAACAAAAATGACCGATTTGAAATCAAACAGAGTGGCTCGTCGTTCAGAGTTGCTAGATTGATTTGCGTGCTTGTTTGAATATCAATGACGCTGATCACTTTGTCACTCCCACACGAAACGATATTGTTAGACTCGACTTCAAAAATTGCGTCATTTACTTTTCCAGTATGACCTAAATGTACAACAAACATTAATTAATTAACTCAAACAATTCATCTTCATTTTCATTATTTATATTCATAATTTCGGATTTAATTCTCACCTTTGACCATAAACCTTAGACTGTACGTCTTCATGTCCCACAGACATAGCTCTCCTTCTTCCGTTCCAGAAACTAACCAAGATTCATCTCTAAACAAAAATACAAATTTAAATATAAAATTAGGAATAAATAATCTAAAAATTTAATATAAAAAATTAATAATGTGTACCTAGATATATTGATACAGGTAACTTTACATTCGTGGTCTAGCTGGGCACACAAACTGCGTCTCGGTTTGATGTTTGTGCTGGAATCTTGCGTTTGCCAAACTTTGACTGTACAATCCCAAGATCCGGAGATGATCAAGTTGTGAAGAGGGCTGAATACTATGCACGACACAGCATCCTCGTGTCCTTCCAAAACATTCGTCACTTTTCCAAATTCAATGTCATAAAATATTCTGAAAATAGAACAGTTGAATTAATAATAAAATTTAAATAATAGTTTTAGAATTTTTTTTTTTCAATTTAAATAAGTTTTTCTTTTATGCAAATTTAAATTTTATCTGATTTAAATTTGAATGAACATTACATGGTATTGTCCCAAGATCCTACGATGAGTAAATTTTTATTATCAACACAGCGATACGTGACGCACGACGACAAAGGTACGGAAGACAAATTGACGCTACGAGTTGATTTCCGAGTTTTTAGCGAATAAAATTTGGCCGTCCCGTCGTGTCCAACGGAGATCAGATTTTCGCAGTTGTCATCGCTGCTCACAAACGTCAGCGCGCTTATAACGTCCTTGTGACTGCTGAACGAAGCGGACTCGGTTAAATTAAAATTTTCATACTCGTCATCTGAAATGAAATTCAGAAATAAAAGTTTTGGCCTCAAAAACCGTAACAATAAAAAAATATAATTAATGATACAAGTTAGGAAATCGCATCTCAAATGGTATCTCGAAAGGATAACTCACTCGTCGAAAGTTTTTGAAAAGACAATACATTTTCGCATAGCAAGTCGGTCGAATTGAGCCTTTTAGGGTGAGGCAGGGTAAAAACTTGTTTTGGAATCTGACCGAATTCCATTATTTGAACTTCTAATCCGTGTCTGTCGTTGGGGTCCTTTATCGTGTCGAGATCCACAGCTCCTTCGTAGCACAGATGAAAGAATACTGTAACAAAATCAAACAATAAATATTAACTTCTCGTTTTCAAAATTCAAAATGGTTTTGGTAAAAAATAATAATTAAACAGTACAGAATTAATTTTGTTCTGAAAAAATTACAACAAGTAAACGTCAAGAAAAGTCTCTTTTGAAATTGTTAAAACCTTTTTTGGTTTTTTCAAAACATTGTTTTTCAGTTCAAAATTTGCATTTACCATTATTGGCTTTTTCTGCTTCGATGCCTTTTTGTTTGTAACCAAAAATCAAATCTATCCAATGGTGCAAATTTTGTGATACCCAATCACTCTCCAAGGCATTTCTCAAAGTAGAAATAAAATCTGCTGGACCTGGGAAAAAATTCAAAAATTCACAAAAAATTGCATTCAAAATTTTGTTTTACTTTATATCTGTTATGATAAAAACAAATGTTTTTTACTTTTTGCCCAGGGTGGTAACTGAACATCATTGACTTTTGTACCATCAAATCTGTACCCAAAATCGATACAATATTTGTTAACTAAAAAATCACCCTCGTTTTGCGTATCGTAAAATTCTGGGATCAGTTCTTTGAAGTCGAACATATTAGACTGAACATTTTTCCACACATCAGCAACGCTGAAAAATGAAAAGAAAAAAATTAACATAAAAAATCATTGAATCATTAAAGATTTTGTGAGATTTGCTATTTTTAAAATGTAACAAATTAAAGTGACTTTAAAAACGTAATATAAAAACAAAATAATTTTACTTGTTGAACATTCGGTCCGGGTGATCGAATCTACCATTCTGTAGACACAGCATGTACCTCGGGTACTTGCGAACCAGATAGAAGAGTACAAAACCTGGAGCACTGTAGTGAGACCCGTAGAGAAATTTTGGTTCTGACATCTCGTTGTACCTTTCCTAAGTTTTAAATATTTTTTTAATTAGTTTATACAGCTTATATTAATTATATTTATTATGCATTGTATATAGTATATAATACATTTATTATATGTAATACACTTATATATTATAATTTAAATTATAAAATTTATAAAAATTTATAAGATTTGAATAACTAATTTGTTCTAACCTTCAACCGATTCAACCTATTAGGTTCAATCGCTCCAATTGGTTTGGTGAGATCTCTGTAAACATTTGGATCATTCAGATCAATTTTCTCGGACGAGTAGTCCCGCAAAATCCAAGGCATCACAGGGTATTGAGTCAGGTCGTGAAAAGTTCTGTCAGCCAGACTAAAATTGATGACACAAGAAATTAATACTTTAAGTTGAATTTTGTTTATTTTTTGTTTTAATATTTTTCTACTTCGTCGTGTCTTTCATAAAAATAATTACCTGTTCACATATAAAAGGTAATCATAATTCGAAACGGAACCGTTCTGCCACTGAATTGTCATCTGGTTTTGAGGAATCATATTCAGATTGATCTCCGACTGGCTCAGAAGTTTATCATAAAGCGTATTTCGGTCCTCGGGACATTTGAATGAAAGAAATAAGTAGTCACTTTTTCCATCTGCTTGAAGGGTCCACTGGATCTCAAGGCCCTAAGGGTGAATATCAATTGAACAATCAAATTCAACTGCAAATTTTAATCTTGTTACATTAAACCACAACCCAATAAAAAATTTAATACTTACCACTTGTCGCAATAAAAACCGTCGCTTAATTACTTTTTTAACATTCGTCAGGTTGATTTTTAAAACAGGATGCTGAAAATGAACATTTGTTTCATCACTGATTTTTTAGTACAAATCGAATACAAAAACATACAGTAGTTTTAAATGCAATTAACATTTTTTCTTACTTGATCCATATTATTATACGGCTGAAAATACAATCGAGAAGAAGTTAGTAAAATCCTTCCAGGGTTTACTATTAGTGGCAAAACTTTGTTCGCCTGGACTTCTACAATTATTTTCTCATACAAATCTTCAAGCCACGATCTGTCGAATAAAACTCTCGACTGTTTAGAGTGCACTATTGTCATAATCTGTCAGGATAGAAAACATTTAATTATATAATAAATAAATTAAAAATCAAAAATATATAAAATTTACATAATAATAGTAATAATAATAATGAATAATATAATTAAACAATAGATAATTCACCATTGCATTTTGTTCAGCCATTGGCAAAGTCGCTGCCCGTAAAAGTTGTGCGATCTGTGGTAGACAATCGGTATCAACTTTTGCATAATTGAAAGAGAAAAGGAAACGAGTGTTTTCGTGTACAAATTGATAAGGTGCCAAAATGTTTCCTTCTAGCATGTTTATATATTGTTTACATCGTACAGATAAAACGTCATTGCCCCTGTAAAAAAATCATAAAAATGATATATTAAAAATAAGAATGAAAAAATTCTAATTAAAACAACAAATGTAATGATGCAATTTTCACTAATATCTTTAAAATTAGCAATTATTTGAAGTCTAATTATGAATTTTACCCTGGTGAAAGGTCAAAAGAATTGACCTTGTCGATGGATATTGTTTCCCTGAATTGTATCCTGATAAGAGGTTTGTTCAGATCCTTGTCAACAAATACCAATGATTTGGAGCACAATTTCAAGCGGCCGTCGGTCCACTTTGTTGTCGTCGAATCTTCAGATTCGTTTATCCTCATCTGGACACTATAATCTTCGAAAAATATTTCTCCAGGCTCCAACAGGAGCATTGTAAACCTACAGAAGGAAAAATTGTGTTTCCTTAAGAAACTTCTCGTTACCATTTTGTTATCATTTATTTCGATATCATTTCCACATTGTCAACAAAATATAACCTCTAAACGATTTGAAAAAAAGATCATCCGTAAAAAATGATTTCATTGATGAAGAATCAAATATCAAAGAGTTAGAAAAATCGGGGGAAAAAAAGTGCTTGGTCTGACTCACCTCTCTTTATCCATCATCAATTTGTTTTTGTTTGACGTGTTTCAAAAGAAGACACAATGGTTATAAATATTCTGTATTATGTTGCTTATTTTTAAATAATCAATCCATGGGACGAGATTAGGGTAACTCCGAGCAATTTTTGATACAGGCGACAATTGAAAACAGTCGGAACGGTATTTACATTTCTGCGACCCAAAAAAAACATGACATTGTAATGTATTGTTCTCTCTTTCCAAATGTGACAGTTCTTCATATACAAAACTACTCGAGTAGTTTCTCCTTTTACCACTCCTTCAAGATAAAGAGAGATAGCTTGATAGATTTTTGAACAGTCGTTTATCCAATTTAAACATCAGAAATTGACAATAAAGAAAAGTAAAAAAACATCAAAATTTTTTATTTGAATTTTCCTTTAATTTGTAAAAACTTTTTTTTATTGTTTTTTAATTTAAATTAAAACTATTTTCAAAATAATAAGAGTTTTGAAAATGAAGTAGTGACAATGAAAAAACATTTTTTTTTTTTAGTATAACAGTTTTAATCTTTCTAATTTAAAACTAACGAGATACAAAATTATTGGACTCTTATGTATGTATTTTATTTATCCATTTATAGTTTGAGCCTTTTGATGTCCTCCTGTTTTAAATCCACTCTGAGCATGGCAATTTTTCGAACTTCAGCAGGCGTGAGTCGCCAGGCAATGGCATCAACGCCGCAATAATCAATCAACTCCTCAACTTTTTCCACGCTCAAAATTGTCGCTATCTGCGTTAATCGAGCAAATTTGTCCCGTACCGACCAGGAAGTGGCGGTGGCCAAGTAGCTCGCCAATGATCTCACTTCTTTATCAAGAATCAGTCCTCCTGCCTGTAAATGGAAATCAGTCTCAAATGAAAAACTCAAATTTGAAATTTCTTCAAAAATTTTTAATTTTGAATGAAAAAAAGTTTACTCTATTGAACGTCGACTTCAAAACAACTTTTTCCAATCTAGCCGTGACTTCCGAAGTTAAAATTCCAATCAGTGCATCATAATTGGCAGGTGTCAGGCTGGTTTTGAAAATTTGCAGCAGTCCTTCCAGATTCATGATGAGCGTTTGTACAAATGGCTCGTCTGTCTCGTATCTTAACAATTCGTCCTAAAAAAAGCAAAAGAAAAATTGAATGGAAATAATTTCTTTGATTGAAAAAAGATTTCAAGTCAAAAGTTTGAACGTTGAGGTTGGATTTTCAAATCCTTAAATGATGTTTGAAAATGAATGATTGGCTGATTTCAACCAATGCGTACTTCATTAACTCGATGATTGACAGTAAGAAAAGCGTCGACCCATGGCGAAACTCGAGGTTTGATTGCGCTCGCTCGTAATTGTTCCAAGCCGTAATCTATGACTGCTTGCAAAGAGGAGGAAACTCCTTTCATCCCTGCGAGACAACTGTCGATCTTTGCCTTCTCTTTTTCTTGCATGTTAGCAAAAGCCTGCTGGATTTCCACTGATAAATTGTTGCTCAGGGTGTCCACATATTCTATACTCACTTCTGCATTATTCAGATAAGCCTGAAAATTAAATTTGTTATCAAAATCTTACTTTATCTATGTTGAATGTATCATCAACATGATAAAAACAAAAGTTACCAAAAATGTCAGACGAGACAATTCTGTATCAGAAGTTTGTAACCTGCCCTGTTGGAAGCTTGTTTGTATAGCACTGTACGCTTGCGCCAGGTCCATATAACCTGCAGGATATCCCTGACGTAAACGACTTTTCAACCTGCTCGCAAATTCTCCTTCCAAAATTCCACATGCCATGTTTAAAACTGCACAGACTCCGTCGATGCTCCAACTTCCAATCACGCGTCTAAAATAAGTGTAAAATATAAAATTACAATTACAATTCTAACTCCAATCAAAATTTTTCAGAAATTTCGTTTTTTTTCAAAGATTAATTTTCTTTTGAAAGAAGAAGAAGGTTTCAAAATTCATCCTACCTGACACATTTTTTAACAATGAAAAAGACATTGTCAACCATGCTGGACGTTTGTTGGTCCTGTTCCAGTGTGTCCATTCCAATCGCCTTGTTCACACTCTCCTCCAGGAAATATCTTTCTAGGGCAAGATAGGCGCCCAAAAGTTCCTGCATCCCTCGAGACAATTCAGAATTACTGATGAACACGTTGAATTCGTCGATTGACTGTTTGCGAACTGTCTCGTCAGTTGTACTTATTTCCAGATCGTTCTAAAATTGAATACAAAGGTCCATGTAAAATTTAAGATGAAAATTTTATCTTTTCAATTTGTTCATTACCTTGACACGTCTTTTTAAAAATCTAATATAAAGCTCAGCTCGAGCATGCATGAGGATCAGTTCGCCTAGAAGCAGGTCCAGTTCCTTCGGATCGGTTCGCTCTGAGCTTTGCTTTTTCAAACACTCGTTAATCAGGTGAATTTTTTGGGGGATGTTTCTCTGTTTCATGAACTCTGCAATTATCTTCTTGACTTGCCTACAAAAAACAACATTCAATTTAACAACAATCTTAAATGATTTACGGATTTGCTTTTTGTATTTTTGTATCTTGTGACTATCCACAAACCTGTCGCACTCCCTCTGTAAAATCATGATAGACATAGGTAGTTTCCCCGGTCCATAATAAGTCTCGATGATCGGCTGATGGATCTCAACAATCCTTGCGATCCCCTCAAAAAGCAACGTCATCGTGTCGGCAAAAATGACCGTCGCGCGTTTGTCGCTCGGTTTCACATCCAAAGCGAGCTTCAAGTTTTTCTGCGCGGTTTCCTGGAGCTTGGAGCAGAGGTACTGGCAAAATTTCTTCAGCCCCTCGTCATGCATGCCAAGCAGCGGAAAGATCTTGAAGAACCGCTCAACCGAAGCGAGGTCCTCCGACTTGACCGCCTCGTCGAATTTGTGCGTGACCACTGTTCGCAACTGAAAGGCCGCCTGTTGCAGAGTCGCGAGGGAACTCGTGATGCTCGTACGGTCACCGGAAACGTCCTCGGCTGTTCTCTCCAGCAGCTGGCAGTCCATTAGAAGGAAACGGTGCACATGCGCCGCTCCTTGCTCGTAGTCCTCGTTTCTTAGCGCTGTTGCCACTCCTTGACTGCACAGCTGTAGGTCCAGGATGTCGTTTACTCGACTTTGACATTCACATACTCGGCTCTGCAAAGTAAACAATAAGCAAAATAAATAAAGTTTTTTTAAGATAGATTAGGTAAACATTTTAATTAATTATTTATTTTTGCTAATTTTATTTTAAAAACAAATGAAATTGAGAAATGAAAAAAGAATAGATATTTATTGGGGTGACATACTTACCCTTGCCAGATCCAAATACCGAACTTTGGCGCTGACTTTTTCAGCAAGTTGATTAGTGTAATCAATCATGCCAGCAAATTTGTCAGCCTCGGCTTTTATTATCTCTACCTTTGGTAAAACTTTGCTCATCTGCTGTAGTTTTGCATCAACATGTATGTGCTTTGACAGCATGTGGTCAAGCTGTTTATTGATATTTACCTACAAAAAAACAATCAACAATTACCTCTGCCAATGATCCAATAATATTTTCAAACATATTTTCAGATCTTTTTTTAATTAAAAAAAAGATCAACAACAAAATAAACAATGTGTTAGTAATATATTTACTTCATCGTTTTGTAACTGTTCAATTTGTAAAGCAAGTTGATCCTCCATCGTGTCATCCATTTTTAAATGCCTCCAAAGTGACAACTAATATTCCAACAATTAAATTAAACAATCGAAATTAATTGGATCAAACATTATTTTCTTTGCTGACAACTCGGCACTTTGACAGCAGTTTGAGAACACAAACTAACATAAAGTTATGTTTACAATTTCTTTACAAATTGTCAAGGCCGGTTTAAAAGTCCGTTGAACGCGCATGCGCGCCGTGAAAAGTCCTTTCGCTTCGGTCCGTGTCCCGTCCGTTTGTAGCCGACCGTTTTTGTTGTTGGAATTAGTGGAAATGGTTTGACGACTCGGATTGTAACGGACAATATTTGGACTGATAGGGACCGTTTTGATTTGAAATAAGTGATGACGAGCGTGAAAGTGGAAAAGCAGCTCAAGGAGAAGGCGATCCAGGAGCAGACAGTCTCGAGCAGTTGCGATGTAACGACAGTTTTAAAACGGGCGCCGTCCGATTCGAAGTTCGTGAAGCCACCCAAAATGACGCTGGCAAAGGGCAGCCGCGAGCAGACGCCGAAAAAACGGCTCGGTCGGCCGACCAAGAAGGTCAACCGCGTGCTATCGCCGAAAAGCATCGCCGTTGACAACACCAATCACAAGCTCACAGAGTACTTCCAAGTCAGACGCAGCATACGCAAGAGCAAAAAACAAGTCCTCGAGCAAAAGCAAAGGGACCTGGAGAATAAAGTGCTCGATGAGTGCGAGGACGGCCTCGAGGTAATCAATTTTTCAGTTCACATAACCTCAAATCCCGTCCTCGCCCATTTTTTTATTTACATTTAAATTAACCTCCGATTGATTTTCCAATAATTTGCTTGTTTATTTTAGTTATTGTTTCGCAATTTGTCTGATTCAAGTTTCAAAGTCGTCTATTTTAGATGACGCAATCATTTTTGTAAACAAAACAAGATTTGAGGTTGCCACTTGTGTTTTAAATTCGGTTAAGATTAGTAGTTGCGAGAGGTCTCGTTTATTTGTAGATGGCGCTCCAGTGGGGGACGCAAAGTTATTTTTAGATTTGACAAGTCTAAAAATATCAATTTTTTATCATATTGTTTATAGTTGTTAATTTTGTAGATGATTTTTAATTTTGTAGATGAACAGACGAGTAATTTTAAGGTTTGTTTCAGGTCAAAGTGTTTCCTGGCAAAGGCCGGGGGGTCGTGACAACGCAGGAGTTCAAAAAAGGAGAATTCGTGGTCGAATACGTCGGCGAGTTAATTGACATGACAACTGCCAAAAAAAGGGAAGCCTTGTATTCCCAAGATCAAAATACAGGATGTTATATGTATTATTTTCAACATCAAAACCAACAACACTGGTAATAAAGTTTTACAATTTCGATTATATAAATTAGTAATTTAATTATTTTATATTTATATAACACATTTCAAAATTATTGAATTTAATGGATTAATTAATGAATTGAAATATAAATGAAATTATTAATTTTAGCGTGGACGCAACAGCGGAATCGAACAAACTCGGACGTTTAGTAAATCATTCTCGAAACGGAAATCTTGTGACGCGGGTTGTCGAGGTGAAAAACAAACCGCACCTGGTGTTGATAGCAAAAGAAGACATAGCAGCAGGTGTCGAATTGTCGTACGATTATGGTGACAGGAGTAAAGAATCTTTGCGGCATCACCCGTGGCTTGCCTTATAGAGTTTCAACTGTGTTCACACGTCACACAAAAAATCATAAAGTTTGTTTTGTACACAAACTTGATTAGTTTTTGTTCACAAAGCCTGCGAGCAAGGCATTTTATATCATGATCGGCTTTAGTCGAATAATTTAATCGATTTGAAAATAGCTAGACAATTTAACCAATTCAACATCCTAATTGTATATTTTTTGATGAAATCTTTTTTGTGATGTAATTTGAAAGAAACAATCGTTTCCTTAACAACTGTTCACTCAACTTTTGTTCCCACCGATTCTATAACCCTTTCTTTCCGTCAATTTTTATATACAAAAAATTTGGATCGAGTTTAAAACTAATCAAATTGAAACATAATTAAATTTTAAATTATGTATAACACACCAAATGTAAATAATATGTTATTTGTATATATCTCTTCTGTTCGTATATTCATTTTCAACGCTGTATATATATTACATCATCGTATAGTTTGATATTTTTGAAACTAAAGAAAATACAAAATGATAAAAAAAATGGTAAGGTAACGTGAACGAAAAGTTGTACTTCGTTTTGAACAAGTTTATTTATTGTAATTGATAAATGTATGAATGAAAATGTATGGCCTTTTTACGTTTGAAAAATAATATACTTTGTCAGTGTTAAAATATAGTTGCTTGTTTTTTTACAAAACATACGTTTAATCTGTCTTAGATCTAATTAAAAATAATAAGTTGCCCTCAAATCACGTAAAACGATTTCAGAGAATGTATGTTAAGTCTTTATTGATCTTTATTCAAACTTCTGCAATGACATAAGGTATTGATAAAGAAACGCGAATGCTTTGCCGATTGAACACGAGATCATTAACATAATCAAAGAATCACAAAATAAAATATAGTTATGTCGCACACGGAAAGCCGAAGTTACAACTTTATAGGTCATTCTTCTGTACTATAATATTTTTTTACATTAAATAAGACTAAAATACTGCTTAAAAATAATAATGAAGAGGTAAAATGTAATACTCGTTTATTTTCATTTCATTTTCCGTGACGATATTAAACATTTAGCCATCTTTATTGTTCCATTTTCGCAATCGGATAATCCACTTATATGAAATGTCCACTTTAATAGATAGTTAAAGAAATTAATAAAAATGCTTGATTGATCAAAATGATATGGAAGACTCACAGATATCACCAACTTAATGATGTCAAAGCCGACCCATTTAAACTTGATTCAAATAATTTAGACTCATAATTTTATCAAACAATATTATAACTAGACACAATAGTAGTAAATAAAAGTATTAAAAAATATCAGAAAAAGGAAAACAACAAGTGTTTAGCGCTGTTTGATATCGCCAGCTACATCCCTCTCTTGCAAGAACAAAAAACAAACATCTCAATCCAACAGACACCTTATAAAACAGTTATTAAAATTAACATTCAATTGTCAACTTTTGTGTCAAGATGTTATGTTTTATCCCAAGGTTTTCTCACATCTCTTAAAATCTAGACGCGTGTTATACATTTACATATCTTGGTACATGATATATAACATTACATAATTACATCGACGGACATCATACTGGTGTAAAATCTCAAGTCGCTATCACAAAGAGTATACATACAGTAAACATTAAAACATACTGAACAAAACTTCATTTTGGTTTCAAACTTTGGCTATCATTTCTCTGAGTGAAAACGGGCTTCACTTGTTGAAACGACGGTTGTCTTTAGTAGAAGAATGACCTGTAGAGAACATTTTCTACTGTTTAAATGCGATATTAAAATCAATACTGAAAACTTTTACGAGTCGCAAATATGATTGTATAGGGGAGTAACGTATGACGTTAAAAAGCGCAGACGTAATTCAGTTGAACACAAATCGAGTCTTGTGTCTGAGTAGCCTCATTTTAGCGAAGACCTTTAACTGATAACTTAATAATCAAAAATCAGATGTTGCGGCACAGTTCGATCGTTGCACGAATTGTACGTTAACAGATTGTGTTTATCACATCGGTTTAATATTCAACTTTGGAAATTAGCATCTAAAAGATATCGTTCAAAATAACTTAATCAAATTAGGACTAATCATGATCCGCCAAGCGTTTAAAATGATTACAAAATTCAATCGCAAGAAAAGCAAGTGCACGAGGGTATAAAATTTCGTGATTATATTTTTCTTTTTTTTTTCCTTTCTTTCTTTTTTTTGAATGGAAATAAAAATTATGGATTGATATATTCATAAGATATAAACAATATGTTTCTAGTTTCATAGAGGATGGCATCTTGAGAATTGCCAAGAGTAAAGAGCTACAATTATTCGCGCAATCACAAAATACTGAAAATATAAAAAAAACCCCAATCAACAAGCTCTTCTTGTGCGTGTGATACGCCTTTTAATTAAAAGAGACTCGTTGACTAACAAACATTAAAAGAACCTACTCATTTTTTTACAATTGCAGAACAAAAAAGTTGCTACCAACGAAAACAAAAAATTCACAAAAGTTGTTGTTTTACATACACGTATCACGCGACATATTATGCTTGAAACGATATTCCTCATTAGGAATATCGTTTTATGAGTTTCGGGTAAAAATACAAATCATTGATCAAAAGAATCACAGACCTTCCCCGCGGTTTTGTCATTCTTACCCAAGACTTATTTGCAAACTTGTCAGTTCGCTTTTCCAAAAAAAAAAACTAAGCCAAATATCACGTAAAGTTTTTTCAAAAATCTACATGACATTTGCTTTTATGATTGTTTTTCATTTTTCTTTGTATGCGTTAACGCGCGCTAATTGTAAACGACGATTGAAATGACATCAACTCGGTAGAAAAAACTTTAGTACAATGGATTGCTTTTGTTTGAAGCGAGAGAAAACTTGATCTCTTGGTTGGTTCTGTGGAACACCTCGGACATCATCGATCTCGTCTTCTCCATCAGAATGTCTACGTCGTTTGAATTCAGCCCTTCTGTTGGGATGGGTGGCAAAGTTGTAATAACAATTCGGCCTAAAAAACAAAATTAAATTAACAAAATGATAAATAAATAAATTTTATAAATAATTGTTTTTAATTAACAATAAAAGATGTAGTTTCGTACCCTGATCAAGTCGTTTTTCTTCCTTGGAAAGAAAATAATACGAGGAGTAAACGACCGGCAAGATGGGCAGCTGTAGATTAATAGCAACATGGAAGGCACCTTTCTTGAACGGATGGATGTCCCCGGTGTTTCGCCTAGTGCCCTCAGGGAAAATCCAGAGCTTGATTTTTTCATTTTTGATGCGTTTCGTGGCGGCGTTGATGACGTTCCTCGCGTTCTCGGAGTTCATCCGGTCGATGAAGATGAGACCGCAGAGCCAGGCTGCGAGCCCGAAGGGCCACGCATAGAACAGCTCCTTCTTCGCCACAACCGTGCATTTTTCCATCACCGGCCAGAGGTCAAACATCCCAAGGATGTCGAGCGAGCTCTGGTGGTTCGCTACGATCACACAAGCCCGCTCCTTTTCCAGGTGTTCTCGACCTCGTAACTCCCATCTCAACCCCAGCAGCGTACTTATGTGATGACACAACGACGAGGCCAATCTGAAAAAAATTAAAATTCCGATGCAAAAACTGCAATTCAGTGTCTTTGATAACATTTTTTATTAAGATGTTAATTTCATCTTATCATCCGTGATAAATTTATCAAAGTTTCAATGATGTTTTATTAACACCTTTTTTTAAATTAAATTAATTAATTAAATTTTTTTAACTCAAAATTAGAATTGTGACGGAGAAAATTAAATTTCAGAAATTTTAAATTAAACTACAAAAACTAATGTTTAAACAAAACACAAATTATTCTATAGAAGATAGTTAATAATTGAATGTGATTCACTTTTTTATTCTGTTTTATTTTATTCAAACAAGGTTGACTTTTGCATTAGTAATACAAAATAAATTTTGCTGTCTGTCGATAAAATGTATAAAAATCTATTTTAAATTATATGAATTTTGAATTATAACTATAATTATTGAATCAAATTATAATTATAATTCCTCAACATAAAATTCGCCATATTATCTTTAAGAATAAATTTTAAGAGAAATGATTCGCCTTCCCCTAATGGTTCAACTGAAACAATTGATTTTACATAACATAATTTATGATTGAAAACATTTCAATTCATTATTCCCAGTTTTATTCATCACCAAATCACCATATTTATTTCAACAACAAAAAAAGAAAATAAATAAACTAACGTTTCAAGATTGTGTATCTAAAAAATACGTGACCAAGCAAGAGTTATTACATCAAACATTAAAGGCCGTACAAACATTTCAGAAATATTTATTTTACTTAAGAAAGATAAACAAAAGAAAAAGTCAAAAATAATTTCGTGGGATTTAATAAACGTGGCTAAATATAGTAACAGACAAAACTTACATCAAATTTTTGACATTTCTTGGCCGGAATATCATGACGGGGATGAGGATGATGGCGTTGGCCGAAACGAGGCCATAATACATCATGAACTTGAAATAATAACGAAACGAGTGACTAGTCTCATAGAGGAATGGCAGCACGAGAATAAAAACAACGAGGATGACTTCGTAACAAGAAGGTGCCATTGTACACAAACGCGAAACTCAAAATGATAATTTCAGACGCAAAAAAAAATAATCAGACCGGTGCAAAAGCTCGAGTTAACCGTCGCACGATCGTGTCACCATATGATTTTTATCCATACGCGCAATCACTTTTTTGGCATCTCAGACAAAAATTCTCTCCGAGCTTTTTGTTCCACTACCACGCAACCGCTCTTGCAACTTGCATCTAGGCGGCTGTATGCCCCGTTTTGTGTATTTTGACTCGATCGCTCCGTTGAGCGTAGGTGGCGCCACCTACACGAGGGATAATCCGGAAAAAGAGCGAATTATCCCCGACGATTCAATAAAATGTCGTTGCATTAAATGTATATCAAAATTTTGTCTTTCGGGTTGATTTTCATTTTTGAAATTAAGTTAAGTTTGTGAAAAAGTTGTGACTAAAAAAATGTAAACCTAGGAGAACCAGTGCAAGTGAGGTTACAGTAACAAAAACTCGTTCGCCAGCTGTGACAGCTGACGATGACAGATGTCAAACAAAGATCGATTGTTGGGAAATGAAATTTGGTCTTGTTGAATAAATCAAATAAAAATGTGTCCAGCGCTGCTGGACAACGAGGAAAGGTGTTTCGGGGGGATGACATTTTTCGCCCAAAGTCATCCTGTGGAGCAATGTGGGACCAATGGTCTTCCGGTTACTCCGAAATCGATAACGATCTATGGCAAGGCTCAACTGCTCATGACAATCAAACATCCTAACTTGTCACCTTATTTAGATATTATCAGGAGCAAGCATGGTATTTATCAAATCGATTTTATTATTTTTATCATTCATTTGGTATCAACAATATCACCAATTCAATGTCAATTTGATCTACCATTTTATTATCATTGTATTATTATTTATTTATTATTAATTGTTATTATTATTTTATCATTATTATTTATTATTATTCCATTTATTTTTTTCAGAACGGACTGTAATTGTTGCTGAATACAGTGGCGAACCTTTGAGCAATAAAGAAAAGTTATCAAAAGACGATGCTTTGAAGATATGTTTTCAATGTCTGCTCGGTTTGCAGCACATGAATCAGTACGGACTCATACACAGATATTTGAGCCCTGACAACATTTTAATTGACAAACAAAATAATGCTCAGCTCTATAATTATGGATTGTATTATATGACCGATAATGGGAAAAATGTCTCTTTTCCTATTGGGTAATGTTTTTTTATTTGTATTTTTTTACGCATATTTCAATATTATATACAAATATAAAAATTAATATTGTGTAATTGTTATTATTATTGTTATTTTAGTTGTCCAAAATATACAGCACCGGAAGTGTTTCTAAGCAATGGAATTTCTGGATACAAGGTGGACATTTGGTCCCTCGGAATAATTGCAGCCGAATTATTCCTAGGCCAAAAATTGTGGCCAGGAATAAAATTGGGACAATGTTTGAGAAAAATTTTAAGTCTTATACATTGTCAGACGAGTGTCTTCGAACGTCTGGCAAGGGAGAATAATTGTTACGACATTTGGAAGGTGAACAAATTATGTAACCCGACGAGTATCTGTATTTTGAAAATTTTGTGATTATCAACATTGTAAAGTAATCAATTTGTTCGTGTCTATACAGGACCTCCCGGAGGATGTGCGAGATTTCGTTGATTCCTGCTTGCAGATCCGGTCATCCGACAGATCTACCGTGGATGAACTCATAAATCTACCAATTTTTGAGCATCTGCTAGTTAACAGTATTCAGGAAAAGGAAGACAAGTTGTATAACAATATCATCAGTCGAAAGATGGACGAACTTTATTATCTTTGGCAACTGGCCGGGGGTGACATGACGGTAGAGTTGAAAAAACAAGGACTTATAAGATCCCGGCCACCGATTTTGTCTTTACCTAAGTAGAATATTTTTTAGTTCATTTTTTAAATTAAATTTATTGCAAGATAAAAACAATTCCTAATTTTATGAGTCATTTTTATTTCAGTTTGGTAATCCTTCTGGGACAAATGTTTGGACGCAGAGATTCAACTCGTTTACTAGATCTTCGTGTTGTTAAAGTTTCACTGAATACTTTGCGTCAGAGACTGTCGGAGATTCCTTATATCGCCAACTTTCCCCGACTTAATCACAAGTAAGATTTGTAAGATTTAAGATGAAAACAAAAGAAGCAACAAATTATTAAAATATTGAAATTTAATTGAAACAAGTTTTCATTTTTTTAGGATGCATCTGCAAGATGAAACGGATTCTACATCTGCACAGTTACCCTTGATCATACGAGAAAGAGACACCGAGTACCAGTTTCATCGAATAGTCTTGTACAACAGATTATTACAAGTAAATTTGTTTGCAAAGTTATTAATTAAAAAGTTGGATCGCAATTATTTTTAAAGTTCAGTTATAAATCATTGGTTTCAGATCTATCCAATAACGAGGGATGCAATAATTAAAGAAGCTCACAAGGACATTCCACCCCCAGTTAGAGGGGCTATTTGGGCGGCCCTTCTAGCTGTTACAGGAGACATCCAAACAAAATATGATATGATCGATAAAGAAACACCTACACACACTGATCGCCAGGTAATTTAAAATTCATTTTTAAACGGTAATTTTAAATTTCCGTTTTTTTTTAATTAGACGCAATGAAAATTTTATTATTTTTCAGATTGAAGTTGATATTCCAAGATGTCATCAGTACAGTGAAATTTTATCTTCTGGAACGGGACATAAAAAGTTGCAAAGATTACTCAAAGCTTGGGTTCGAGACAACCCTTATTACGTTTACTGGCAGGGCTTGGATTCTTTAACGGCTCCATTTTTGTACCTCAATTTTAATAATGAGGGTAATAATGAAAACTTGGAACAATTTTTTGCAATGATTTGCAAAAAGAACATTTTTGAGTATTAATTAATTGACATTAATTTAATTAATTTTTTTTCAGCTCGTGCCTTCGCTTGTTTGTCTGCCTTTATTCCAAAATACCTTCATAAATTTTTCCTTAAAGATAATTCTGCTGTGATCCAGGAATACTTGGCCAAATTTTCTCAGATGATATGTTTCTATGACCCCCAACTGGCAAATCATTTACAATCAATCAATTTCGTACCTGAACTATTTGCTATTCCTTGGTTCTTAACTATGTTTTCACGTGAGCAAAAAATACAATAAAAGATAAAGAAATCAATATTTTTTTATCTGCCATGTTTTAATTTTCTTTTTAATTATTCGGCTTTTATTTGTTTCAGATGTTTTTCCACTTCATAAAATTTTACATCTGTGGGACAAACTGTTGCTTGGAGATTCGTCGTTTCCTCTCCTAGTCGGTGTGGCTATCTTGAAACAGTTGCGAGATTCTCTACTCACGTCTGCCTTCAACGAATGCATTTTATTATTTTCTGATTTACCAGAAATTGACATTGAACAGTGTGTCAAAGATTCTATGTTGATGTACCAAAAAACACCGCCCAGTATTACTTACCGAAAACATCAATATGATCAGGTAATTGTAACAGTTGTTGCATCTCATTTTGTTCATAATAAAATTTGTTTTTTATTTTCGTTAGTCATGTTTTATAATATTGTTTTATAATTTAAAATTTAATTATTCATTTTTTGGAAGTAACGTTTTATTCTTCACTTTTTCAGACTATAAACTGGGTAGACCCAGATCCAGGAACTGAAAAGATGCCTCGAATAAGCATTGACGATTTTTTGAACATTCTACAGAATGATTCCAACAAATTGATAATCATTGACTTGAGAAACAAAAATCAGTATGTTCCATCTAGTTGGACATTTTATCTTAAAAACTTAAATAAACCAACAAAGTATTTTTCTATGCATAATGGAATCATAATAATTTCCATAAAATGTTCCAGGTACGACAGAGGAGCAGTTTCTGGGAGTATAAACTTGCCATTTTCGAGTGTAGAGTTGTCGCAAAATAATATTGATGTTTTGCCGCCCCAAATTAAACAGGTGGCTGGTAACAAGGAAAATATTGTTGTAATAATTGGTCAAAATGACAAGAATAATTCTTTGGTGAGATATGTTTTATGTTTATCAGTATTTCTATCGACTTATTAGTCCAACTTATTAATTTAATATCCATAAAAAAACTGACGATGATTTTTGAATTTCCAGTTTGCAGAATTTCTAATCAAACTTGAAACTGCTGGAGTTTGTTCGCTGCAAGGTGGAATTTACGCCCTGCGTTCAAGGTGTCCGAATGTCGTATCCCCGGTGCATTAGTTGTATGAATATATTTGATCAGTTTTATATTTTTATATAAACTGTAAAGTTTTACTTGAACAAAATTGTAACTGACTGTAAGTCTGTTAGAAATTAAATTATTTAATAGCGAAAAATATACAAAACTAAACTTCATCACATTACAAAATAAATTGTTAATAATTTTGCAACAATCCGATTAGTTTCGCAAAATTCTTAACACGCAATAAAATTAAGTGGATTAGTATTTAATACTTCAAGTTTTATTCGCGAACAATTCATAACATAATTTAAAATTCGACGAGCAAACAAACTTTTTTCTTTCAACTTCTATTGGCTCTGTTTCCCCAGCCGCGACGATGGGTGTCTTTGTATTCGTCCATTGCTCGGGCCCGAGCTAAAAGTTCTGGATCATCTGCTTCAACTTTCAACTCCTTTTCTTCGTCTTCGAGTTCTTGTTGTCTTTGAGATTCTTCTCCGTTAGCTTCCATGTTTTGTAAACTCACACTGTTCGGTTTTGCCTTTGATGGATCTGGCCACCTAAGAAAATTAGAAAAAAAGTTAGAAAATTAAAAAATGAACTAAAAGGTAACTAAAAATCAAACCAAGTAAAAATTCAACTTACTCTCCGTCCCGGATTTTTTTCTCGTAAAATTCCTCAACTGTGAGAACAGGTAAACTGGGATACCCAGCCCCATAGACAGCTTTTTGAACGGCGTCTCTGGTGATGATGATGGGTTTCAAAGGCGGAGCTTGTATCTTGGGTTTGTGTGCCCTTGGCGACTCGCCTTCATTCGATTTCAACATCTGCATGTGCCGCAGCAAGGGCTTTTCACTTGCAAGGGAACCGAGCTCGTCTATAGCTAAACTTACATACATTTTCAATAACGTTATAAAATAATCCCTCTTTTCCTCGTCGCCGATGTTTGGGTTTTCCATACTCTGTTTCAATGTTTGCAGACGTTTCTCCAGCTCTTTCTGTTCTTTGTATCTTTGAATTTTCGTGTTCCTTTTATTTACCTAAATTTTGAACAACAAATTTTCTTTATTAAACAAGATCAAACAAAATAAAACTAACAATAAAAAGTAACAAACGAAACGACAAATGAAAAATTAAAATTAAAATAAACAACAAAACGTTTCAGAACGTTTACCATTTCGGTTATCATTTCAGCATTGGATTTATGTTCAACAGTGGCAACTTGTTGAGAATTTTCATCGGTTTTTACTTCGGGAATTTCTATATCGATCAATCCGTAATCCTTCAGTCGTTTCAGATAATCAACAAAATATATCTCTGCTATGTCGACGACCTGCATCCGGTCGTCGATGCCACAAAGTCTTGTCGCAAGAGTTCCCAACAAAGCGGGCAACAAAAAGTATTTCAGATTTTCGGTAGCCACTTCCTCATAAGTTTCGTTTGCACTAAACATGTCGACTAATGAGACTAATTTCGTAGCATCCTCGAACATTTTCATTGCTCTGCGCACAAGTGCCTGTAATAAAAAAATTCTATTTACCAAAACACAAACAAATTGACTAGCAATAACAACTTTGTTATTGTTTTTTGATATGTATTTTGTAAACAAATGGGAAGACAAAAAAAATAACAAAAAGTTGATTCGAATCATCATGATTGAGTTGATTTTTATTTTTAAATAAGTATTGCAAAATAGAGGTTATTGGAGTACAAAAAATCCATTTTATCTTTGTACCTGCACTTTGGAGCTGTTAGATGGCTCGCTGGTATTTGAGGTTTCATTGAACAACTGAAACGCAGTGTCAAACAATTCCGACAGATTTGCGCCATCGTATTTGCTGTTGACAGAATTTTCCTCGCCGGACATGTCTCACTTTGAAGTTTTCAAAACGTTTTCCATCCACCAAATGCAACTTTTGTTTTGCTTCGTTTGGTCCCCGGTTGAAGGCACGTGGCGCCACCGTCGCGGTTTATTATTTTTCTTCGTATTAAAATTTACAAGTCCTTGACGACAATCTGTACAAACAAATTAAGAAAAAAAAAAGATTAAAAAAGGAAACAAATCAGAGCCAAGAATACCAAAAAGTTTATTAACATCTTTGTTTTAAAACTTTTTGATGACGTTTATTTTCGTTGTTTTTCGTCTGTCAGAGATGAAAGAGGTTAGTTTGAAAAGTGCGCGCGCAATCGGTTGTTGAGTAAAAAAAACGCGATAAGGCCGAGAATAAAGACGAACCATGAATGAACAAGGACTTTGATTTTTCATATAAATTCGCAAGTCTCAGTTTATAGTCGGTATCATTTTAAGCTCGCAATTAAAATGTTGCGATACACAAAAGTCATCAACCGGCTATCGAAATTGTCAGTCAGCTTGCACAAATCTCCCAACCTCACCGGTCAGTATTAATAACCTCCTTAACCATAATTCTCATTTCTTTATCAAAAGAAAAAAAAACATCTATCTCACTTCCGAATGACACAATTTTGCACCATCTTTATTTTTTCAATTTTTCACATCTTTCTATTCGTCCAATCCTAACGAAAATCCTACCTTTTCATCATCTTTGTTTTCCTTTTTCAAAGCTCCTTAACTTGTAATAATAATATTTATGTAATAATAAAAATTGTACATAACCTCAAAATTTGAATTGAAAATTCAATGAAAATATTGATAATTTTGTTATCTTTGTTTATTGTCAGATTTTGATGTATTTTTTGTAGGTCTGACAGGAGATATCAGTGTGAGATGTAAACACGTCAATACGAACAAAAAGGTAAGCAAACTTGGAGCAACTGTGAAACCAGAAGAATGTGCTTCGGTACCAAACAAAACTGTGCCATCGAAAGATTCGTCCTTCACGTGTCCCCCGGAGTGCGAGGAGACATGTAACATACCACGTGACGGGTCGTCCAAGGGACCCCCATGCGGGGGCGGAAACTCGTGGGAAAACTTGCGCGAATATTGGAAACAGATTCTTGCCGCTGTTCTATTTACAGGGGTCACAATTTATGTGGTAAATAATGAGTATAAAATATTCACAGATGTAAGTGACTTTTTTTTCCTTCTTTTTTTGCAACACTAAGTCATGATTTAAAAACTTTTTGTTTTCGTTTAGAAGATGTACAAAATTAATAATGAATTTTTCATTACAGACAAGCAAGGTTGGCGAACATGGTCATAAAGATACAAAAAAGGGAAAGAAAAGTAAGTTCAGGTTTACAACAAATGTTTGTTTGAATTGTTGAAATATTTTGTTTAGTATCGATGGACAAAATCTGATTTGTTCTTTTTTAACAGAAAAAAAGAAGGGAGAAATTGAGAAGAATCCTGCGACCCACAACGCGATACCCAAAGAAATTCCATACCTTCTGATTGGCGGAGGAACTGCGGCATTCTCGGCGTTCAGATCGATCAAATCAAAAGATCCAACGGCCAAGGTATTTTTTTATTTCAAAATGTGACTCAACGATAAGACTGATAATTTATTTATGTTAATGATTTTTTTTTCTAGGTTTTGGTAGTATCCGCAGAACCGCATTTACCTTACATGAGACCACCTTTATCCAAAGAACTTTGGTACAACCATGAAAAAGATATGCCTAAAAGTTTGTCTTTCAAACAGTGGAATGGAGGCCGAAGAAGGTAAGATCAGTTTTATCACAATCAAAAAAGAAAATTGTTCTTTTGATTGATGTATAATTTTGGGAATTTTAGTTTATTCTACGAACCACCAGAATTTTTTATGGATGTATCAGAGCTGCAAGAATCAGAAAAGGGAGGAGTATCTGTGATAACGGGCTGGAAAGTTTCGAAAATCGATGCCATCAACAAAATCGTCGAGTTGGATACTGGCTATCAGATCAAATATAATAAATGTTTAATAGCAACTGGTAATGTTTTCTGATCTGATTGAATTTTGCAACTCGTTTGCAACTGTATATAACTGAGTTTACGATAACGAATGAATTTCAGGCGCAACCCCAAAGTCACCCGCTGTTTTCGACGCGGCATCAGATGCAGTGAAAGATAAAATAATTTTGTACAGGACTGTGGACGATTTTATTCGACTGGAAGAAAATGTCAAACAACCTGGTGTGAGGAACATTGTCATTGTGGGTGGAGGATTTTTAGGCTCCGAGCTGGCGTGTTCTTTGGCACGAACACGTACGATAACATTTCTATATTATGATAAATTTTATTACCAAAATTTTTTTAATCAAATTTGAATATTCATAATTGTTTTTAATATCATTTTTTTTTTATTTCAGTTGACAAAAATAAGAAAATACTTTATCAATTAATCAAAGAAAAGTCTATAATGGCGCAAATTCTACCGGAATATTTGAGCGAATGGTTAACCAAAAAGATGATTTCCGAGGGCGTGCACTGTATCTCGAACGCGGAAATTGAAGATTATACTTACAAAAATAACAAGTTGACCCTAACAGTTACTGGCGGGCAAACCGTAAGTTATCAAACAAATCCAACTCACATTTCCAATTGTTTTAATTAAAATTTAATTTCCATTTGTTTCAATGCTAGAAGTAGATGTAACATTTCATTTCATTTCATTTTATTTGTCTAACTTTAATAATATACGAACAATGTAACTTTAATAATGTAAGAACAATTTCATCTTAGTTTGAGGCAGATCAAGTTGTCCTAGCGGTGGGCGTCGAACCGAACACTGAATTCTCTGAAAACTCATCTTTGGAAATTGATCCTGAAATTGGAGGATACCTTGTGAACGCCGAGTTGCAAGCAAGAAGTGATCTTTGGGTGGCTGGAGACGCGGCGTGCTTTTATGATGTGAATCTCGGCAGAAGGAGGGTCGAACATCACGACCATGCTGTTGTTTCGGGCAGATTGGCTGGAGAAAATATGACTGGAGCGGGTACGATATCCATTTAGAATCAATATTATAATAAATATAATAAATAAATAGTATTAATTTAATAATACTTTAAAATACTTTAATTTTAAAATTATATTTATTATTTTATATTTATTATTATATATTAATTTAGGTAAACCGTACTTACACCAGTCGATGTTCTGGTCCGACTTGACACCAGAGCTTGGCTACGAAGCAATTGGAGTCGTGGATTCATCTCTGCCAACTGTCGGAGTTTTTGCAAAACTTTCCGATGACGACTCGAAGGAAAATGCCGTGGATAAAAAGGAAACGCCATCAGCAGCTGCGGAATCGTCTGAAATGGATACTGTGAAACCTGTGAGCGATTACAGCAGGGGTGTCATATTTTATTTGCGCGACAATACAATTGTTGGCATCGTTTTATGGAACCTTTATAATCGCATGACACTCGCCAGACAGGTAATGTAACATTTTAAACTCTGCCTTAATGATCTGAACAATTTATTTTATCTTAGAAACTGTTCTATCAAATGTTCTATTAATTAAATTTTTCTAAAAAACAATTAAATTTTTTAGGTTCTCGCACAAGGTACCCAGTATGAAGATTTGAACGAAGTAGCAAAACTGTTTGCAATCCACGAAGAATAATGTGTGGAAGGATTTTCGTATATTGTAAATAATTGATGATGAAATTGCATCTCAAAAAGAAATCAAAACACCTCGAGGTAAATGTGCGACCGACAAACAAGTATCGTTACAAATTTGTCATCAATACAGCATTTCCAGTGTGACGCATTAATTTGTAAGTGACTTTTGTATGTATAGAAAAGCGATTTTTTTCATAAAATGAATATAAATATATTCATTAAATGTCTCTCAAATCAATAAGCAAAATTCACGATCGTACTTGAACGATTGTTTGCAATCAAGTTTCTAATGGTGTTCGCACGAACGAAAAACAATGTTTAGCGATTTTTTAAATCGCTATGAAATGCATTTGTTAAATTTATTCGTTGTTTTTACTTTGTATTGTTATACAACAATGTTTCTTATTTTAGTGGAGCTGGTGATCGTTAATTTTTGATACATTGTCGTCAGAATAAAACAATGTGTTGACAATTTTAAGATCGCTGCTTTAGATATTTTGCGTCAAATCAGCAGCTCAGTTTACCGAAACATCTTTTGGAAACACAAAGAAATACACATTTCCAAATTGTAAAGGATTATATTATTCGATCCTAACAGAATCCTTTCAACAGTTTATTTAAAAAAAATATTAATCTTATTTTCTTAGGTTTTATTTTTTTACAAAAATTAAAATTCAACGTCAACCTTCTTCTGGAATCTTGAGTTTGTGCTGAACCATCAGTGGAAGAATTTTACCTCTGTAACGTTTTCCAAGTTGGTCCATAAAACCAATTTGTGTATGGCATTTGTAATCGTGCAAAAACTGTTGAAAATTATTGGATTATCAGATTCATTGACAAACTTTAATTTACTATTAAAATAAGCGAGACTAAAATTGTATTATAAAAACTGTTAAATTACCAGATGCTGTGGCCATAACTTTCCATTGCTCACGTCTTGTCTCAAGATGTATTGACAGTGGTTGAGCAACGACGCGCAGTAATATAGAATGTAGTCTGGTGGATATAAGATGCAAATGATGAGATAGTTGAGGATCTCATTCCAAGGCAAAATACCCCAAAAGCATTGGGACATCAGTCTGTTGCATATCATCCACCAGGAACATCCACAGTTGTGCTAAAAAAATAAATTAAAAATACAAATTAATGAAAGATACAAATAAAAAAAAAAAAAAACACTTTAAAAATGAACTTTTAAATTAATTTGTATGAATTATTTTGTATGAATCTCAGTTTATTTATGACTTCAATTTGAGCCACGTTCTTTGAAAAGGAAACTAATACTTTTAAAGCATTGCAGGAAGATGAGAACTCATTGTTCACAATGGTTTCCAACAACTGGGCGAATAATAAATTGGTCGTCGCCTCCTCGTTATTGCTCTCGTCAACAATTTCACAGAGCTTCGGCCAGACGAACATGGCCGATGGGAATTTCATGAAATGCGTCACAAATGTTTTACACCTGCAACATTTATTTGCTAATTGAAAACCATCTTTTGCTTATTGTAAGCAACCGGAATGTCATCGAAGATCAGTGAGGACAAATTGTAAAACGAATGGGCAGCGATAAATAAGTCGCCCAGATGATGACCAAGTTTTCAATCTGAGATCTACCAATGATGACATTTCGGTTTGCTTGAGTCGCTGCTGCAAATCTAACGAAACGACTGTTCTCGAGAGATGAGCATTTTGGTTTCAAGTTTGATTTTCGCGCAGTGATTCGCGGCCGTCTGAGGTAAAAGAAAATGTAAAGTAATAAATTTGGAACGTTGAAAAAAATTTAATAATGAATTTGAGTAATTAATTCAAAAATTGGAGAAAGAGAATAAATTTTGAAAATTGTTTAATTTGAATATTAATGTTTGAACGTACTTTGAGATGTCTCCTTGACATGCAATGAAAACTGTTGATAAAAACCAATCGAACTGCGAAAATTGTCCACTTTTGTCAAATTTAACGTAACTGTAGGTTTGTTCAATGAACGACTTCAAAAGATGTTGCGGCTCATCCTGTGCCAAAGCTATTCTGTTAGCGTGAGCATAATTTATGGCAACGTCAAAACCAACCATCTCCTCGGGCGACCAATAATCGTCTTTGTTTGCAGTTACGTTATCCCAAGTAAACAGTTCCAACCAATCCACGGTCGGGATTGCTTCTTGCATTTGAATTAGTAAATTGTACACTGATACTGTCTGCAATTTAACGTCAATTTACAAGCCGTTAACAAAGCAGTAACACTTGATTCAATTTACAATCTGTTTCAATAAAATGTGAATGAAATTTAATTGACACAGATCCGGTGCAACTGTTCTGACCATTATTGCAGTTTCAGAATTCCTGAAAGCACGTCGAGTTTCAGAGACCCAACTGCTGTCGCGAAAGCCGGGGCTGTTGTCTTCGAGGATCTCGTCGAATTCAGTCTTGGCGTTGGATGTCGATTCCCTTTTATCCGGATCAACAAACGACGGGAGTCTGGAAAACAAGCGACATTCCTCCGGATGGTAATCGTAATTCCAAATCTTGTGCTCCAATCGATGACAATTGGTCAATATTATATGGCGCAACAGACTGCATTCATCCACGATATACTTCTCTTTGATCTCCCCTTCTTCTTCCATCTCGATTATACAAGTTTCTTGCATCTTTAAAAATTCTTCCTAAACAAAAAATGAGTACATTATAAACAATTAATCTCTTTTGTTTTTTTTTAATTAAAAAAAAATATAAATAGCTCGTCGATACCTGAAAATTTAATAAATTTAATAAATAAGTTAAAATATCCAAATTCCAGATTGACGATTTTAGTGATATCAGACTGATTTGATGATAAGGTGAATCAGCCTGGAGACAATGTTGGTATAAATCATCCAGACAAACTGGATGGTCGTGTTTCTCTTTGTCATCATTCTCAGTCGCAATAAGCGCCATAAAACCTTGAAAACAACAAACAGCAAAAAATTGAACAAAGCTTTTGATAAAGTTTAATTAACAAATTGTTTGTTTCTATTTTCATTTAAAAATGTGAGATAAAAGTTACATCTGGTGTTTAAAGAGAAGAGTGATAAGATATGTTGAAAGATTTTTGTATTTCGATTGCTCCAGGGATCATGAAAGGTGGAAACCTGCTCGGCATTTTTGCAGAGCTCTATGATGAAGGTGGATAGGATGCAGTTAGCTGATCTCCTGATAAGTTCAACGCCGAGCGAAAAAAATGCTGCGTTAGAGATGAAAGCTACAATTTTGTTGATGTTCCAGTAACTGCGCAGAGGTGCGATGGAATCTTGAATGAGTTCACGTAAGATCATTGGTTCGTCGATGATGTTTCTTAAAATCATTGGCATCAAGGATGATTTTAGCAACATGTCTCTGGCGGCACTAAAAATTGAATTTTCATAATTATTTTATTATTTATTTATTAAAAAAAGTAAAAAAAAAAACTAAAACGAAAATAAGACTTGAACTTAGGAAATGTCCTAAACAGTTCTAACAAAGTTAAAAAGTTAAAATTGTCAAAATTTGTGATTCTTTCGAATCCGCGAAATTGGCTAAACTCACTTGTTAAACTTTTGCGTCTTGTTTTCATTCTCGACAAAATATTTGTCGACGTTCGCATAAAAGTACGTAAGAGCTGGGAAAAATTGGTCACGCAAAACGTCACCGACGATGTCATAAACAGCGTTTATGCAGAAAAGTTGTTCCACAACTTTGAACAGGCATCTAAGGTGCTCGATATTCATAACAGAGAGCGGCTGTCTCAGAAGACCAGAGGCGTACAAAAGTATAATCTCAGCTGGATACTTGACGTTTTGTTTACGCGCGTTCGCGGACCTGTGGTACTCGGCGACGAGGAACGCGCAGCCGTCCGTGGTCCTCAGCATGTACAACAGCACGTCCATGATGTGCGGCCACACGTAGTTGTTGCTCTCGTACATCAACGGCTTCAGAGCGACGGAAAACAATTTTGCATCGCAATAAACGATTGGTTGATTGATCACGTAGATCAGGGATTTGTGCATCGCGTCGTAGATGTCGTTTGACACCGCTGAAACTACCGACACGTTCAGACAGTTCAACATGTTTATCAGCAGCTCGTTTGTGCAGAAACAATCGTCGGTTAGGTGTTCGAATAACAATGCTCGGCCTGAACTGCTCCCGTATAATTGCGCTACGAAATTCAAGTTGTGCAGATATGTCAGCGATTCTACAGAGTCACCTAAAAATCAAAAACGTTCACATTTTGTATCACAAAAGTAACTTTTTAACTTTTATTATTCTTATTATTTATTTGTTGTTTAATGTTGAAACATGAATAGATGTAACAATTTCAAAAGAATTCATGTAAACTTGAAATTATCAAGATCAATATATTATTTATAAACAATAAGTTGAAATAGAATAGAAATTTATGAAATCAATAGCTGAGGTTCGTAATTTTTTTATGAAAAGCGCAGTAACGGTTTTTTTTCATCTTTTGTTCAGTTTGATATTAATTTATTTTCATTGGCAAAAAATTGATTGGCACTTCCAATATGTGAAATGTATTTTATAAAAATCGAGAAATTGATTCTCTTGGTAGTTTTCATGATAATTTAATTTTTAATTAATTATAATGAATAATACTAATTTAATGATTTTAATTTATTTTTTTTAAACAAAATATCGAGTCTATTTTTAATATTAACAAATAATTTGTTAAAAGAAATGTTTTGGTTTACCAGAGATGTAAGTTTCATTAACATCATCGGCTATAGAAACTGGTATCGTCACAGGTGGATGTTCCAAATGCTTGGAAATGTTTAAAATTATATAATGAATCAACGACGGCACTCGCGACAAATTGTTGCAAAAGACGCGCCGAGTCAGCAAACCGTGGTTCCACTTTTTTGACCACTCACCTTGTGGTTGAAAAATTGATAATATATTTAACGCGTTCAATGTTTTGGTCTAAAAAAGAACAAGAAACTTTTTTCATAGAACTTATTTTAGTTCAATTTAAGTAAGTTTAAAGCTTAGACAAATAGTCTTGAGTTTAATTGAAATAATACAAACCTGAGAGACGGAAACGCTCGCACTTAAAAACGTAAAAAAATGTTCCAAAATGTCCTCCATGCTTTTGTTAGCGTGTCGATAAGTTTTTAAAATCTCTTCTTGGTATCGGACCAAGAGGAACATGATGCGACACAACTTTTCGTGTATCATCATTTTAAAATTGATACCAGAAATGGTTGTCGGCGTACTGTCGTTGATTTTTTTACTATGATTCAAACTCTCATAGGCGTTTATCAGATTTGCAAACACCTGAATCGACTACGAAAAATCACACAATTAATTCTAATTTTCAAAATATAATTAAAAATCAAAATTTTAATAAATTAATACAATTTCAATAAAAAATATTAATTAAAAAATAATAAATAAATGAATAAGTTAATTGCAAATTTGATTTATCTTTTGTTACTTGGAAATTTTTTTTTAAATGTACCTTATCGTGAAAAACGTAGGGGAATCCCAAAAGTTTTGTATGCATCTGCAAACTTGCCTCAAAAACCGGTTGGCTGCCATCACAGATGGCGTCGCGCAACTTCAACAGAAACAATTCCCATGAAGAATGGGCGGTCAAATTTGAAACATCGAGTTTGAACAGGATCTCAAATCCCGCGAGTCGAACATGATCGGGTTTATCAGAATTGATATCTTGTAACATTTTGTCGACGTCCTGAGCATTTTCTTTATCGAGGGACCACTCGTCGTCCTCAAAAAGGTCGTTGCCAACCAAGGACACCGAAGTCCGGGGTCGCGTCGCCGACGGCGTGCTCTCTTTAGTTCCAATCGTTTGCTCTATGAACGAATCTTTTGTCGTTTTCATGAACTTTTTCATCTTTTTCGATTCCAAGATTTGTTGCGATACCTTGAACCCGTCGTGTTCCTTGTCCAGCCACTTGTCCATCACCGTTCCAAATTCATCGTTCAAACTGGTTCGCAACCATTTTTGAAAAGTCGGCGAGTTTGGATCCATTTTCTATCCAACTTTTTTTCACAAATTTTATTCAACTAAGTTCGGTTGTTTGTTTAGGTACAATTTATAAAAAATTAAACACGTCTCGACTATCTCACACATTTTGCGCGCTGATTTGTTTTGATTATTGGTTGCCATGGCGATCGATATGAACAAGTCGCGTGGTTAAATTTTTAGCGCGAGAAAATGCTTGTTTAAAAAAATGAATAATACAAAAAATAATTTTTATGAAAAAAATTAATTTTCATAAGTTCCAAAACTTAATTACCGTTTTCTGTTAAGTTTCTTTCAAATTTAATTATGCTTTTCGTCAGGACATTTCGGTTGGTTGTGTAAAGTTGAAAATAAATGACAAAATCTGAAAGCAATAACAAATTACAATTATTTGGAGTTTAATGACGCGTTTTGAGAAATAACAGAGTGCAGATGCAAGCCAAGAATTTATGTTTTGAAATGGGCGTTACGTAATACACGTAAGACATAAACTGTTATTAAATCTTACATGCTGTAGAAAAGCATTAGTTATTTGCTCCAAATGGGACGGACAGTAAATAAAATTATCGGTTCTATGAGCGACTGTTATTTCAACGCGTTCCGGTCTATTATTTATAGTACGCGGCTAAACATTTCAGCCCTGCGCCTCTCTCTTAAACGATGAATAATTAACATGAAAATCACCGACTTGGATGAAACCAATGAAACTAAGTTTGAAACGTCGTGTAGTCTGATTTTCATCGATTCTGTCGCATTTTGTCACGAGTCTTCGCCTCCATGATGATATCACGGTTTTCATCATAATGAAGCATCTGGCGTGCGGCGTGTGCTTTGTTTTCATTTGTTGTATTAAAATTATCAGATCCAATGTACCGATGCAAATATTTCAGTCTTTTGTGCAGCTCAACGATCTTCATATTGTGCAAGTGTTTCATTGTTGGCCACAAAATGGTACTTTTTTGGTACCTTTTTATAAATAAATTTTTTTAGACTCTTTTTCAATGGTACATTTTTAAAAGTACTTTGCTATGGTACTGTTTTTAATTAAAATGACCTAAAAGATGTATATTTTACACAAAAATTTTTTACTGATCCATTTTTAAGTCTTCCAAAAACGTACACCTTTGTTCTTTTTTGGGACGGAAAAAATATGAATGGAAAACTAAAGTTTTGAGTTTAATGAAATTTCTGAATCGCAGAAGTTATATCTTCTATGAACGCGCTAAGATACAAACGTCATCAGTTACACAATATTCAAACGGACGAAATTGATCTTAATCAAATCCTTCATGTTAATTATTACAAAGTTGGAATTTTGTTCGATCTAGATTGTGAGAGACAGAGCTCGGTGACGGAACAGGTAAGTTTTTTTTTGTAAATGGCAGCACTTGCGTTAAACAATCTAAAACTTTTATAAATGTTTCAGATGCAGGAAAACAATTTGATATTCAATGAGACTTATCACTGGTTGATGTACACCACGAACCGAAATTGCACCAACTTTTTGGATAGTTTGCCTTTAAGCATCGACGCCGAAGTGACACTTGCAATTTGCGATCAAAATTGTACGCTGCATGACGTTTATAATCCAAGTTACAAACACGGCGGATCGCTTCATATCAATCTAATTGGCGATTTTACACAAGACGGAGGTCTTAACATGATTGATAGATCTTACAAATATGACCGTCGTAATAATTTGGATGGGATTCAGCTCAACTTTTCAACGGTGGTAAATACTCGAATTTGTTGTTTTAATCACAACGTAAAAAATGTCAAATTTGTCTAATTATATTTTTCTCTTTGCAGATACATAATCCGCCGCATGGTTTGGATATAATCTCGTACCTCACCAAACCAATTGACCCGCACATCGACACGATGCAGCGCTATAATTTTAATTTGCTCTTAGAACTGCGTGATCACTATAATTTTAGGTAAAGTTTCATGTAAATTCCTTAATTTAATTAAATACTAAAATAAAAATAATTAAATGAGTCTGTATCTTTTGCAAAGTATGAATGTTTCCAATGTGTATTGAAGAAACAAATTTTTTGCAGTATAAATTTGATGCGCTATTCAACTTGGGGATATTTGATTAACGGAAAATTTAATGGCATCATCGGAGACATGATAAATGGAGTCATAGATGTTGCAGCCGTACCAATGAATATCCACAAAGCTGAGAGACATGCGGTTATGGACTACACCGTGGTCATCTGGACTGTAAAGTATATACCTACACCAATTTGTACAAATTTTTCAGAGTTAATTTTTTCGAAAAATTGCAGTCAATTCATTTAAAAACTGATGTTTATAAAAAATGAAAATTTTAAATAACGTGAAATAATATAATAATTTATCATTTATCATTAGGTTGTCCATTTTTTTTCGACACCCGAAGAAGAATTTGATGAAGAATAATTTTTTAAAGCCGTTGTCAGAGAGCGTCTGGTACGCTGCGCTATTTGTCACGGCAACGAACTGGATATTATTGTACGCAACAACAAAAATCAAAATTAATTACTTGAAAATTCGAGACGGTGACAAAAGAGAGAGCCCGTTTTCTGACGTCTCCCTTATGACTGCAGCCGCCGTTTCTCAACAAGGTATATATACAAAAATGAAGATCGCACGTTTTTCTCGTCAAGAGGTAGGTGTGACGGAAAGTAAAATTTATTTATTGTCTGTTTAGGTGCTTGTGAGATATCCGGAATTTTGTCATTCAAAATTATTTTTCTCTCTTTGTTCACGTGGGCTATGCTTGTCTACCAGTTTTACTCGGCGAGTATAGTGGGATCTCTGATAGCTGAGCCGCCACGTTTTATAACGAATGTTTACGAGTTAGCCGACAGCCCTTTGGAGTTTGGGGCTGAGGATATAGGATATATGATTGATCTTTTTGATGTAAGCTATAAAAAGTAATAAAAACAAGAAAAACGAAAAAGAAAGGAAACCTGTTTGCTGCAACAAAACTAACAAATTTTGTACACAGACTTCCACAGACCCTGCGTTACGCTATTTGTACGACAAGAAAGTTTCCACGAACAAGAAGAAACCAAAGAAGTTGTTTTATTCAGTGAAGGAGGGATTTAAAAATGTTAAAAAAGGAGGGTTCGCTTTTTATTTGGACACTGCTACAGCTTATAAGACGATTCAGGTGATTGAAAATGTGTATGAAATACATTTTTTATAAATACAATAATTAAAAAAATCATTTACAGGAAACGTTCACCGACGACGAGATTTGTGAACTGTCCGAACTTGAAATTATCAAACCGGTTCAGTGTTCCACTGCGACCAGCAAATTTTCTCCATTCAATGAACTGATAACTTACGGGTAAGTTGCACATTAAAAAATTTCATTACAATTTTTTGCATCGCCATGAATTTCGACAGTCATGATATTATTTTTAATTGATTTTTGAATAATGTACATACATTTTGAATTTGATTTATTTTTACAGATTTAGAAAAATGATTGAAAGAGGGACCCAAAAACGATTGCAAAATGTTTGGCTTCACAAACGCCCGCAGTGCCCTGAAAGTCACAAGTCCAAACCTACGGCTATCACTTTGCAGGAATTCTTCCCAGCGATAATTATTGTAATCGGCGGTGTCATCGGTGGTATAGTGATCGCAGTAATTGAATTCATCGTTCATTATTACAAACGTCGATCAACTGTAATATGATTGTGACTATCATGATGCATAAAAGATTATCACAGTGGAATAAAAACGATAATTACGAAGCCAAAAAGATTATCATTATATAAAAATGATATCACAATACAAAAACGATGATCACAAAATACAAAAAAGATGATCACAAAATCAATAACGCGATCACAAAACACGAAACAATGATACATGAAAGATGATCACAAATCACAACAAAAATAGTCACAATACATTTTAAGATGATCACAAAAATGGTCACAAAACACAGAAATGATCATCAGAATACATTTTAAGATGATCACAAGATACGAAACAAGAATCACAATACAGGAAAGATGATCACAAATAATTAAAGATAATCATAATACATTTTAAGATGGTCACAAAATACAAAAAAGATTATCACAATATCAGTAAGATGATCACAAATCCCAAAATCATGATCACAATATAATAAATTTGATCACAAATCACAAAAAATAGTCACAATATCAATAAGATGATCACAAAACAATGATCACAAATCACAAAACAATTATTACAATACAATAAAGTTGATCACAAATCACAAAAGAATAGTCACAATACCAATAAGATGATCACAAAACACAAAAAATGATCAAAATACAAAACGGATTATCTGAATAAAAACAGATAATTACAGTACAAAAGAAATAAAACTAGTACAAAGAAGGATAATACAATAATTGTTTAAAAACAGTGGAATTCTCTGCTGTACTCAGTGTTTCAAGTTAAATGACATAAGTTGGATAGCTCGCATGTCCCGGGTAAAGAGAGGGTTTTCGCATCTTGGCAGGCTTGCGTTCGCCCTACCATCGTCCAGGTTACTGGTCCTGCGCGATTGGCGCGATGCTGAGCTTGCAGCAGCAGCTCGCAGCGTCCCTCGCGACCGAGCCTGAAGCATCAGTAAGAGCTAGGCTGGCGCCATCGCCGCTCCCCGGCGAATGCCTCCTTTTTAAATCGAACGTGCTCATCCCGAACCGACCGTCAGCTGCCCCGATCCAAAACAAGCCCTCCAATTGCGGCAGGTGCGATGCTCGACCCAGAGGTTCGGTGCGAGTGTAGTTCTCATATCATCCCAAGCCGGTGGACCCGCCGACGTCGTCAATAACCATTAATTCGCAAGGCCGAGTGTCGCAGTGTTGTTGTTGAACCTTTCCCAAACAAATTCCATGCGGATCAATATCCTCTTCACTTTTCATCACCGCGCGGATAGAGAACTGCACACGCCGGCCAAACTTGTGCCGCAACGCGCCTATAAGTGAACGCTCTGGCTCTGTTACTATCTGCCAGAACCGGACCCTTTGCCAGCGAGACTCAATTACCTCTGCTTGATGCAGATCCCGGGTTAATCACGAGCTAGTGTAAGTGATTAGCGGGCTTTCAATTACCTCCCGCTTTTTTTCTAAACATCTATCCAATTTATAACTGAAAGACAAAAAACTCAATTTTTATTTCATTTTTTTTCTTTACTTTTGTGTTAATTCTTTTGTATTGTTTAGTTTTGGATCCGTGAGATTGGACTAGAATTTTCGAACTGTTTCATTCAACAGATGAGTGCCTCTCTCTCGTGCACACGAGGGGGTGCATTCTCTCCGAGTCAAAAGAAATATCAATATGGTTGAACTCAGCTCGCTCTCTCGCTGCAAAGAAAATGTTTACAGTTAACATCATGCTACCGAACTATAGACAAACTTTGGACCCAACCAACTTGTTTGCGGATTATAATTTACCTAAATACTCCCTCGTACGGTTACACAAAATGTTGAACGAAAGTTTATACCGCCAACTTAGGCAAATGCACTCTCAAGAAACAATATGTTGCGTTATCAAACATTTTTGGGGTCATTTTTCTTTTCTTTTTTGTTCCCAGCATTTATTTTATGCTTTTATTGAAGTATTTTGTGTATTTTGTTTTGTTAATTTTTATCCGTTAAAGTTGGTTGAAGAAGTTGATTAACGTGAATGATTAAAGATGTTTATCTACTCCGGACGAAATAATGAAACTGAAAATAATTGCAAATAGAGTTTGGAATGGTTCAACAAATTTGATTCTAATTAATCGAAATTTTGGCGCTTCACAACACTCGAGTTTGGAGAAATTAAATTTTCAAAGTTACACAGCTACACGGACGAGCTTTATGGAAACTTTCGAAAATATTTCAAAGTGGTTCGGAATGAAGTGGAATTCGACCACGGGCGCAAATTAACATCAAGTGTGATTAATCATTAAAGTTGACACATTTTCGAAAAATACGCTTTTTGATCAATTTTTGTTTGTCCCTGATAAAAATTGCATCTGCAGATTGACTGTGACTCTCAATCGAACTAAAAATCTAATTCCCTTTTGTTAAAGACGGGGCAATAAATTACCGCGCTTCGCGGTGTTACCTTCGTTTTGAGTATTCGAGGTCAGTTAGGGTCTACGAACTTGATCAAATTTATTCACATCCATTTCTTTTTTTTTTATTTGATACTCCAGTTCGAATCAGATAAAAAAAATCACGTTTAGAAATCCCGTCCCAAAGGGGGAAAAATGAGCGAAAATACTTTTGCCGTATGGATTTAATGATTTATTGTAATGGAAAATTTTATATCGACATAAAACTTGAAATAACTTTTGTTTCAGATAAATTGTATTCTCAACTGGACAGTAAAGTAAAATATTTTCGAATGATATTTGTTGTATTAATAAATAAATGATGAAAAAAATAGGACAAATATTGTCCGATGGTATTAAAGTTTAATTAAGGAACGAACGGAATTACATCTTGACATGCGAACATTATTGACAAGTCAACATTTTAGAATCGTCAGTCAAGTTTTACCGTACACGCACACTTGGTTTTTTTTTCCCTCCCTTAAAGCACACAGCGGAACAAACTTACCCCAATTCCGAGCGACGATTACAAGGTTATTTTTGCGTGAAAAAAGATGTCTTTTATTTGTATCGGTTTTCTTTTTATTGATGAAGTTGATAACACGATTTAAATAAAATATTCCCTTCGAGGAATATTTCAGTAAAAATAGTCCCTTGGGTTCATTCAACTGGATAATTTTGAACCCCTGTGTGCAGGTCTCAGACAGAAAAATCTTGCTAGAAATGATTTCCTCTGAACTTGAACTGGATAGATGTAATTGAAAAAAAATATTTTTATGAAAGGTTAATTTATTATTAACTTGTTAGTATTTTGAGACCAAGCGATGTTAACATGGCTGATGTTCTTTACTTGAGTTAATAGTACAGCTAATAGATGGATAATTTGGAGTCGACAGACAAAGGGGCTGATATCAGTGAATGTGAGGATGCGGAACGTAAGCAGATAAGCTGTTTGTGATAAAGAAAAACATGGTCTTTTGTTTCAGAGAACGATGGGAGCTCGATGACGAGGTGGAATTGATTTGCAACTGACAATTGATAGGGAGAGCGGTTTTGGGGACAGAGAGAGATTGAGTAGCATTGAAAATGGATCGTTCAACAATGTTGAATAACAGGGAAGCATGAGATGCGACGATGAAGAGGAAGATGCGCGAGTTGACAGGATGAGCAGTCGGTGACATCGTTTGGGGCGCGCGAGTGAACAAGTTTTGTGTGATTGGCGTGTGTGCGCGTAGAGCTGGATCATCTTCGAGTGATGTCTTCCGGCGCAAAGCGACTGGTAGAGTCGCTGCGTGGCCGTACCGGCAGAAACACTGGCAGGTCTGATTCCACCGGGCCGGACGACAACGTCGGCGGTTGCGGTACAGCTAGTACCAGCGCAACTAGGCTGTAAGTCGAATTTACAACTGGATTACATTTTTTATCTTAGTATAATCCTTTGAATTGTAAACTAAAGTTAACGAAATCTTTTTAACAAACCGTATCTCAAAATTGCTTGAAATAAGTCTGACGAAACAAGTCTATAAAATTAAGATTTAAGTTGAAAAATATATTAAATTTCTTAGATTCAAAATATATTGTTTAAATAGATTTTGTTTGCTTTTTTATACCTTTTAGATTTCAGCACGGATCGTATAAACAAGATTGCTTTTTTTAATGAAAAACTATTACAGTAGAGATACCAATTTCCAGCTAACAAAAAACCCTATTTTAGCAACGGGGGTTGAAAAGAAAGAAGACCGGTTAAAAAATCAGACTAGGTCAGTCAGACTCATATGGCTTGTTAAGGGTTAACGAATTAAACTAACATAATATCTGAGACGGTTAAAAGTGTTTAAGGGACTTTCAAGTAAAATGGGTAAAATCGTTATTTTGCAATCAAATTTTTTACTTTGTTGTAGTATGTAAGAGCTTCTTTAATGGGATGATGGAATGTTGTTTAAACGTAAAAAAGGATGAAAATTCTATTTTCTGCACCGATTTCAATATTTTTTTAATGCATAGAATTTTATCAAGAAATTTGCTAGATGGAATTTTGAAAAAGTGGTTTGATCTAAAATCCAATTAGCTGACTTTCAATTCAAGACATAAAAACTGAAAAATAATTTAAGATCTAATATTTACTGTTCAAATTGTTTGAAAAATAAATTTTATACGAAATATTTATTTTTCGAAAAATTGTACAACAAAATTGCAAAAATATTTGTTTACTTGAGGAAGTCTTCTTAAGACACTTAAAAGTGTTTATGCAAATTAAGTGAATTTAATCAAAATTATTAAGTCAAAAGTCTTTAAGACACTCAAGTTTTCTAAGACGCTTAAAGTTTTTCAGATCTTCAAAAGTGTTGGATAAAACTTGAATGTGTTTAAGACACCTAAGTTTTTTGCGACACTTGAACATGCTTAAGATACTTAAAAGTGTTTGAGATAATAAAAAAACGTTTTGAATACTTAAAAGTGCTTGAAATGGTTATAAGAATCCTAGGATATTTAAAAGTTTCACAGACAATTTAAAAGTGTCTAACGTGTTTTAAACTGTTCTACTACTTAAAACTGTTCAAAACATCTGAAATTGTCTTATGCACTCCAACGACTTGAACATAAGAATTGTTTCAATTTAAGACACTTGTTTTATATATAAAACAAGTAAGTAAAAAATGTTTTTTATGCTAACATATATGGGGGCATATATATTACATATATAATTCATATATGTTGATCATGTGTTTAATATCTTGCCATATATGTAGACCATATATGTTTTTGTGGATAGATATATGGTCATATATGATTACATGTTTTATATATGGATACATATATGGTCATATATGATTACATATATGTAACTTTATATACTGAGAAATATACGTTTTCATATATGTTGAGAATTGTATATGTGGAACATATATGGATACATATATGATGATTTCTACCTGGATATTGACCATGCACGTGAAAAAGTTTTTAGAAAACCGTCTCAGATATCCTATTCTGAGAGCACGCCATTTGTTCAATCATGCAAATCATCATCTTATTATCTTATGCATACCAGATTGTGCACATACGATAGCGGACACGAACTCGATGAAATTTCGGTGATAGCAAAGGGTAGCGAAGGTCTCACCACACCGACTACTCCTTGCCATTGCAGCGCCATCAAATACGGCAGCGGTCAGACGCTCTACAGCATAGCCGGTTCAGTGCCCCCCGCACCAGCTGCGCCAGTTCATCGAATCACCCAAGGCGGTAGGTTTCAGTCAGTTCGAGTTCAATCAAAAATTAACAGCTGGTCAGTGGGACAAGGGAAGGAGTTTCTTTTCCCTTTTGTCCTGTTGCCACGCAACGTCCAAAATTCGAGGTCCATTCTGCATATTCTGATCATTGGCTTAGTTCCAGCAAACCATATATTTTATCCCCTCTCGCGTATCCTAACATTTGCTCATTATTCCAATGTTTACTCGGTCCTCTTTCATGGTTAGATGCACTCTGCAAATAAAGGTTAATTGACAAAAAGTTGAGTTACGGTCAGTGCGCTATTGTCCAGACAATAATATATGTTTTGGACGAATTCTTTTTATCATCATCATTTATAGTTTATTCATTGTAATTAAAATTATTTGATTTATTTGTTTTTTTTATTATTAATTTGCGTTTTGTCATATATCCATGATTAAATACGTTCAAGTACTTAAGTACAGCGATGAGTGATCATCATTGTTTAAAATTGAACTTTGGAGTACCAATAAATTCGAACTATGTATTATTGTGCGGTTACACAATGTGCCGGTGAAATTAGGACTGAATGCGGCCTGATAAGAGCCGCGCACTGAGAAGCGATTACGTTCGATGAAATGTAGAGGTTGTGACTTGCGGAGCTTGCGGTAAACGACGCGTGAATTAACCTATGCAATTACTCGCTCCTTTGTGCCCGGTCCGATAATGTCAATACGTTATAATATTTTGAGTTAATGTCAAATTTAGCTATTGCAACTGGCGTTAATTGCTATCATTCCATTTACTACATGAGTAAAGCTGCTGATGGATATTATAAGCACCTTATAATCCTTGGAAAAAATATATATAAACATATATGTTAGATATGTTATATATTATGCACCTATAAAATATATCTTGATATGATTATATATATTTCCATATTTGTCATATATTTATTTTTACCTTTTGACAAAAATGTTCAAAGGTCATTGACCCCCTAGACGTTGCCGATATAATAATTCAGAACTTGGACCCAGGCCAACTTGGTCTGCGCAATTCAAGTGGCGCGTCATGTCTTTTATTTCGTCCTCTGACGCGCGCGCTCCTGATTTCTCATTGTCTTTCATTCTTAACTTTGACTCAGTATTCGACTCGGACGATGATTTTCTCAATCGATTGTATATAGGACACTTGAAAATTCGTCAATCAAGCGTTGTATGTTAAGATCGTTACAGTATCACTTCGGCGGTGACGTTGGGCTGCACCTCGGACAAATTGCGCGAAAGGATAACGAAGACCGGCAACGGCAAAAACAACGTCCGAGATCGCGACGATGGAACCAAAAGCGTGGAGAATATATCACGCGGAGTCCTGCCCAGCAGACAGAGCCTCCTCGATCTCGTCAGCAGTAAATTCATGGTTAGACCTACGTCCACTCATCACTACTATCATCACCAACAGCAGCAGGTTCGTCTGTCTTGTCATTTGTGAAACAGTTTCTTCACTTTGTCGACACACACTTTTCTTTCGGAGTGCACACACATCGAGGATGTATTATCAGTAATGCACAGATTCGATGACCCTGCACAAGTGAAAATTCATACATGACTCATTATATATGGAATCATATGTAGAGCTGAGGTATATAAAATCGCGTATGGAATGATAAAAATAGTTGTATATTGAGTGATGCATTTGGTATTATATATGGGGTTATATATGGAGTTGTATATAGTGATAAAAAATTTTTAAAAATGTAACAAAAAATCTAGCGGATGTCTGTTTTCATTTTATTTTGCAGAGATATTTGAGTTCTTCGCGCGATTCACTTGGGGCTTACGTCAACAGGGGAGCAAGCGAGCTCGATTTGAGTCGCAAAAACCGGCGCAAGGACCACCTCAGGGGCAGATTTAAACTGCCAAACGCGGTTACACTCGCTTCCTCCAGAGACACGTCTCACTTGCATACACCAGCCTCCATAAACCATCTCAGCAGCACTAGCTGCAACGGCACGGAAACGTAATGATTTTTTTTTTTAAAAGCTTCAAAAAATTATTAATTATTATGAAAATTGATGATTATTTTATGACTGAATTGTGATGATTGTTTTAATAATGTTTTGCGTATCTCAATTAGAGTCATTGTGATTGGTGTATCATTTTGTAGACGCTACACGGCACAGCAGCAGCAACAACAGAGAGGTAGCAGAGGTTACCCTGGCCATCCGGGGAGCAGGGGCTTCCGAACGGGAGCGCCCAACTGGTCTTTCGTTTTCGATCCTGCGGGACGGCTCTGCTATTATTGGTCGATGGTCGTCTCGCTTGCCTTTCTTTACAACTTCTGGGTCATCATTTATAGATTTGCCTTTCAGGAGATAAATGGTAGGCTTCCATTGCCGGCTTGAAAATTTATCGTCGGTTCATCATTTATCTCAACTTTTTTTCACTTTTTCTTTTCTTTTTTTTGATTTTCGGTTTCAGGGGAGACACTTGTGGTATGGTTCTGCCTCGACTATTTGTCAGACTTTCTGTATCTGGTGGACATAGTTTTCCACTTTCGAACGGGTTACCTCGAAGACGGTGTTTTGCAAACCGACGCGACAAAGTTGAGAACTCACTACATGAATAGCACCACCTTTTACATAGACTGCCTGTGCCTGCTGCCCCTCGACTGTTTATATTTATCTATAGGATTTAACAGTATACTCCGAAGTTTTAGACTCGTTAAAATTTATCGGCAAGTATTTACTTTTCGCAAACGTTCAGTGGGATGGATATAGAGTGGGCGATGAATACGCTCAACGAGGCTTGCCCATTTTTTTGTTCATTGTTCCAGGTTTTGGGCATTTATGGACCGAACCGAGCGACACACGAACTATCCGAATTTATTCCGCTCCACCTCCTTGATACATTACTTACTGGTGATTTTTCACTGGAACGGGTGCCTCTATCACATTATTTATAAGAACAACGGTTTCGGGAGCAAAAATTGGGTGTTCAGTGACTCTGAAACGGCCGATGTCGTCAAGCAGTACCTGCAAAGTTACTATTGGTGCACTTTAGCACTTACAACCATTGGGGACCTGCCCAGGTAAACATCTTTACAATCTTCTTTAACGTATAATAAAATGTAAATTTAAACCACAAGTGATTTAATTTTATATTTAAAGTGTAAATCGCCGTATATTTGGTGCAGTATTTTAAAATTCTTTTATTGACGCAGAAAATTATTACATCGCATACATTGTAACCAATATACGTTCATTTTCACGTGGGCTTTCTTTTTCACAATTTTTTGTTTCGAATCGGAAACACGTCTTGGTTAAACTTTTAATTAATTTTTCGTTTTTAATTTACTTAATATTGAACACGCGATATGATCTAACATCAGGGAAGATGATGAGTCGATAAAGCGATATTATTAAACGGTGTGAGCACGAGAGTGTGTGCATGAGTTTAAAAGCATACTAGAATCTTACATAAAGCCTTGAAAAGTCATCTTCAAAGTTCACGTACGACACCTGAGTGCACAAAAATGGCAATATTTACACGCAAGTTCATGGATGGATGGAAAAAAATTGAAAAAAAAAAAAAAAGAAAAAAGGAAATATCAACACGTGTCACTTTTACGTCAGAGATCGAACAAAAGGGCACTTTCGAAGATATTTCATCGTCGATGAAATGGAGGTACCCTTGTAACAATCGTTGTAACTTGAATAATAATTGGAAATTCAATTGAACAAATTCAAACTATCGGTCCTGGTTCGAGTTCCAAAGCGCGTTGGTCGCCATGGTGTGCGTTGAGTCGAACGATCGCTGAAATTATATTCTACGATGTCACAAACACACGGGATTTGTAGATTTGCACAATGGCGATTGCTATTGCGGGAGGCGAGTAGTTTGTCGGATGTGTATGAGCGCATCCAAGCTCACAGCATTCGCTGACTCATCGTTCCTGCTTTCGAATTGTTCTTCATCTGACGGTGAATTGTGTGTATGTTTTTATTTCTATTTTTTTCATTTGTTTTCTCTTTCTTTCACTTAATTACACTCGTTGAAAAAGCCATCATATTTTCTCTGAACAACAGAAGAAACAAGCATCGCCTCGGGGCTGTGATGCATCGTATCATTTTCATCTTAAGGTTGCCCGTTCCTCCGACTTTGATAAAAAGTTGCAAAGAGTTTGAAACCGTTCTAAATAGTTGCAACGAGTTTCTCAAACACTTTTGCAATTCATCCGGCGGTAGGGGGGTTGTCATCGCCGGGTCGATGAATTTTTTGAACGTCACAAAGTGAGATTGATGGCCGGGTGCATTGCGATGCAAAACGAGCGACGAAAATTTCGTTGTTTTGTTCTTTTTTTTTCTGCGAGGCAGAAACAAGTTTTGTTGTCGCGTGAAATCCTCTTCTTTGCTTTGACTTACATGTATCGCGACAAAACAAGTGTTCAGAAAATAAAATGAAATAATCTCATTTTCAGGCCAAGAAGCAAAGGCGAATACTTGTTCGTGATAGCTCAACTGCTCTTTGGTCTGCTTCTATTTGCAACGGTGCTCGGTCACGTGGCCAATATCGTTACTTCCGTCAGTGCAGCGCGAAAGGAGTTTCAGGGTGAGTGATTATATCTTTTTTTTTTTCAATTATTTCCGTCCGGCGCATATTCTCGTTTTCGCATTTCACAGCAATTACGTTGTCTATCGGGACTGAAATTGAGAGTTGTAATTGACAAGACGAGAAAGTATTTGACAAATTGAATGATTATCCACGCTAAGTATCATAAATACATGGACTGTACCAAAAATTAATCAATCTCGTTACGATGAGGACCAGAAGAAAAAAGTGGTGTACGGCGCGATTATAAACGGTTCAATAAACGGGATGAGACCTAATGGTAAGATCGATCAATCGTCAATCATAAAGGAGAGTCGATGAGTGCGCTTTGTTGCGTTGTTTAAGGCACTTAATACCATAATTATAGAAGAGCTTAACCCTCAAGTACCATGGAATAAGCACATTCCCGATTCACAACTGTTAATTTCTAATTATGGACTATCCACTAGAAGTATCGGAAAATCCCGTACTCTTGAAACTACCAAGAAATAACTTTTTAAATGAAAAAGTAAAACAAACTAGATGCACTTTTTTTTAATCATGTATTTTTATAAACACAATATTTTAAAATGTCAATTAAAGTTTTTTCTGATTTCTGAACAACGAATTCAAAACAGTTTTTTTTTTATTAATTAAAATGTTATTAGGTTTTCTTTAATTACAAGCAGTGATGCTGCAAATTTAATCTTCTGCAAACGTTTGAGTATGAAAAATGGTTTATCTCTTTTTGGTAGTTCGAGTTCTGTACAGTTTAAGATATAAAAAGTTGGAATAAAATTTCTATACTATTTATGTGCCATATATGGGCCGTACATCTCACTTACGTCCCTCTTTAAAATTTTATAAGCGCCCCATATAATTTACCGCATGTGTCATTTACAGAGCTATATATAAACCGTTATCAGTGCAGATACAGCGTGCGAATACAAAAGTTCACAGTTAACCAAAAACGATACACCTGGCCGCAACATTGGCCAAGAATATACATATATGTCAGGATGCGATATCGGGGATCGATTTTCAATAGTTCCAACAAGATAAGTTTGTATAAAAATAAATCAAACCGGCTCGATCGTGGAACGCTTTTATCTCGGTATTTTTATTTTGGAACGTGAAAAACATGATACATTTCGTCACGGAAAGTGTATAGATCTGCGGAAGCGGCCCGGAATTGGCGTTGAATTTCGACGACAAAGCTCCTTCAGGTATACAAAGAAAATCGCAGATTCGACCGGGGCTCTTGAGTATCATCGCGATGATACGTTCCGTATGGGCCAGCCTTTGAATAAAATATACGATCCGCAGTGCATTTGTCGCTTTGCGACATTCGTGCTGTCGCAGTGTCATTATTCGGTTCGCGTAACGCGATATTTCCCCTTTTTTATATTTCTCTATCTCTCTTTCTTTTCTCGGACATCTGCTGAATTTGCTAAGTGCTTAGCCAATAATAGCTAAGGTTTAAATGATATGGTCTGCTCTGCTTTATTTTTTTTTTTTTTCAAATCGTTTCTTTCTCTTTCACCGAAAAAGAATAAAAAGTAATGTTAATTGGTACGACGAAACATTGACCTGTGCTACTTGCAGATTTGCTGCTTCTCAAGTCTGACAATTTCGATTTCTATTACTTATAAATTTTTATTCTCCAAATGGTTTCTTCCTTTTTATTTCGGTGGAAAAAGAATGAAATAAAATGTTAATTAGTCTGAAAAAACATTGATCTATACTACTCAAAGATTTATTCAGATCGTTCTTAACAGAAAAGAAATAAATGTAAATATTAATTGGCCCGACGAATCATTAAACTGTGCTACGTCTTTGAGATTTATTTTTTTTGGCTGACTATTTTGATTCGTACTACTTGCAGATTTTTATACTTCCAATCAATTACATATTTTTAATACAAAATCGAATAAGAAATTAATTGGTCTGACGAATCATCGATATGTACTACTTGCAACTGCAACATTTTTTTATTTTTAATAGACTGACTATTTGGATTCGTACTACTTGAAAATTCTTGAAAGTTGATTGCTGTTGAGAAGGGTTATATTTTGGCTAAAAATTGGGAAGTGGAGAGAAGGAACATTGGGGTCGCCCCAGGGATTATAATCAGTGTTGCATTATAGACATTAGTGCAGCGGCGGAATTCAAATGAGAGCTGGAGGAGCAATTATTTTCTTTTTTGATACACGACGACGCACACGGCTGTGTAGGTGCAGACGCGCATAATGTACGAGGTTAATGTACGTTTGCGCATTAACACATTTACACGTATGCGAAAATCCGATACAATTAGCGTTGCCGCGAGTTTTAACCTGATTTTGCAGCCACTCGCATTAACGTCCGCTGCAATTAAGCCTCCACTTGAGTTTCATTTTTCTTATCACCCGACTCTCCTCCTACAAACATTTTTCTGTCTCGCCACGCGTTCAATCCGCATTCCTTCTCTCGCGTTATTAATTACACACTTCAAACTGAACGACCGTTAAATTTTAAATTCACAAAATTTATTCCAAGAGTGCATCCTCTCAGAATAAATTTTCTAAAATAAAAATAATCAAGACTTGTTATTTTCATTATTTGTTTTTTTTTTCATTCGTTTCATTTTTACAACCTCGTTCAAATGGAAACAAAAATGAGATGCAATTTTACATGTTTCAAAAGCGCTCCATTCTTTGGTTATCGTTCCAATTTATTTGACTTTCTTTTGTTTTTATTTTTTGCATTTTTTTTTTTTTTCGTAAATTGACATACGTCAACTTGAATAAATAACACACTTGTCGGAACAGAAAAAAAAATTTTTTTTTATTAAAAAACATACTCTTGGTTGTTTGAAATTGAAATGTGAAATTGGAAATAACTTTTTCGTGTGGTTTGTTCCGTTGAATTGAAAAATAAAATAATAAAATCGTAGGCAATGCCAAGTACCTATCGTTGGTCTACCGGAGACAACATAAAAAGTTCACATCACCGAAGTGTCGGTTCCCCGAGTTATTTCGATTGTGGTTCGCAGTGTTGCAGTGCACGTCAGCCGGATCCCACTTTAATAGTAAGCACCCTAAGTATTCCAATAACGTTTTTTACTCCGATGCAAAAATAGTTGCAGCAAACTTTGGTTACGTTTGTTCGAGGACGAGTTTACCGTGTCTTTTTTTCTTGCAGACACTCGACCACGTGTTTCTCGAAAATCTTCAGTACCGTAAAATCTTGACCAAACAGTTGGAAAAATGTTTTTATGGCGATAACAAACGAAGAGTATCCAAAAATTCCAGACAACATTTGAAAAAAGTAATTTCGATATTTTCAATTAATAACAATTCATTTCAAATAATATTTCATGTTTTTTTTATTAAAAAGTTATTAAAAAGTTATTAATAAATATAAAGTTTTATTTAATGTTCGGTCCGACTGAATAGGACTTTTACTACTTGCAAATTTTAATGGACCATTAAAATTTAATGAAAATGTATCATTATGAAATTAAATCTCATTATATTGTTAACCTAAACGCGGAGTTGTACCACTCAAAGTTTGTTATCTCGTCAATTTTGTGTTCATTCTTAAAGGAACGTCATTTTTGGAATCAAATTTTTGTTACAAAAGAATAAAAATGGCGCGAATTGAAATTCCATCGGAACGTTCGGTTACTCGTGATTTTGTCGCCTTTTTTTTATTTGTTAGTATCACGTAAACTGCAAAATTCGTTACGCTGGAGAATCCAGACATAGATTATATTTTAAATTGCGGATTTGATTATGTCGCGCTATATGCAGCGCGATTGAAGAATACCTGACGCTATTTGAAATTCAATCACGCGTTGCGAGCACAAATACGCCACCGCGAAAAACCTCTTAAGACCACACTGTGCCTATCCGTGAACGGAATATTTCTATCTAATGTTTATATGATCAGAGATTAATTTTGCTCCGACCATTGTGTCCCCTTGTAATTACATTTGATCATTTTATTTTTGGATTCGTAATTTATTAATTTGGATTATTAATTTTAACATCAATTCTAATATTAGTAATTAGTATTAATATTTGTGAAACATTGTTTTTGTTCAAAAAAATCGATGTAATTAGTTTTAATTGTGTACACAAATTTATCAGGATAGCTACGAAAAACAGATCGGATGTACACAAGAGAATAATTGCCATTCACGTAATTAAACAGCGATTTTCAAAGTCCTGATTTTCAAAGGTACGTCAATTTGTTAGTTATCCAAGTCGCGCGTTTCCATGTGTTTCCAAACTTAATGTAAATAAATTTTCATACACTTCCAACCGCGACGCTTTTAAATCAAATTCATGTTGATGTTGATGTTTTCACCATTATAAAATATTGCAAGATAAATTTAATTTATGCTCCCATTTCGAAGATGCAGTTTATTAAAAGATGAATTCTTACCAACCAGCTATTTTTATGACCAAGTTTTATATAAATAAAAATCTCAAAGGGGAAAACCAGAAAGTTCGTCGAAAATCAATCTCGTAGAATATCAAGTTCGTGTAGGAAACAATCTGTCAAGTGATCCAATCTGTCAAAAATATTGATCCCTGGGAAATTAATCGTCCCCATATTAAAAATCGTTGCTCCAAAATATGTGAGAAAAACAAAACCAAAATTGAAAATAAAAAAAAACACCTTTCATAACTAAAAAAAAAACGGACTGGCTGAAAACTCGAATCCCGAAAGCAATTTTTCATATTGATTACATTTTAAAATTACATTTCATAGTTCCATTAATTTTTCAATTTTGATTTGCTTCTGTCGTGAAATTGATCGTCCCGTATAAAATTTCTCCGTCTATCCAGTTTGAATCGGCAGTTTTAAACCGTACTTTTTTAATAGGCCAATCAAATTTTATACGAACAGATTATGTTCCCTTTTATTTTTTCATACAATTTATTCTTTCACGTTTCATCATTGGTTTGATTTTTTTTCACCAAATTTTCACAATGTCATTCGCAAATTACCACCAGCGATTTGGCTAATAGTTCGCATTATAAAAAATTCAACTGCACATAAAAGATTGAAATGACAAATTCCATTTTTTTAAATTGAAAATTTAAAAAGTACCACATAATCGTATAATTGAATATTTTTCAATTGCCTTACCGTTGATACAATTATATATTATTTACAGTACAAATAAAGAAAAACATTTCTGACCAATAGAAAATCTTGAAAAAAAGGATAATGAAAATGCATTGAATGAATCTATCGGAAGATTGGCGATAAAAGTTTTGTGTTCGCAGTGAAGTTCTGAGGCTTAATTTCAACGAGTTAACAGTGTGAAACTGAATTAACACCACAAATTCAATCAGTGAGTTGGTGCCCGGCCCAAAACTTGTTCGACTTTTTGAATCTGTCCGCAAGCATGGCCGGCAACGGAGGTAAACAAATAAATTAAGTAAAATTAAAACCAAGTTGAATTTAACCTCAAGCAAAAAATTTATATGGTGCATATATGTCTACATATATACAACCATACATGCTTTCATATTTGTGATATGTTTAACATGGAAATGAAGTATATATATTACCATATATATTATGTTTTATATAAGAATATATTTAAATATATATATATAACTTTTATAATAACTTTTAAAAATTACGTGCAGGTTATTGTGAAGTACCAAAAAAGAGCCGAGCACAAAAGGACCCTGATTGTAGCGAACGAAAACGAAAGAAAAGTGACGTACCATTGGCTATTAACATTTTGTCATCGCGCATCCCACGAAATGTTCAATTAAGTTTTGGCCCGTTTTTCGCGACATTGTTGAATGTTCAAAGCGACCTCCTATTGCTTTGTCGTTTCGCAATGTTCTGTTCGGGATACAATTAACTACGATAATGAGCTTTTTTTGTGAAAAACAAGGGATGCGCGAAATTACATACCCAACGTTTGGCCGTTCATTAATGAATTAATTTTTGTTTCAAAATCCACGCAGAATTTAATGAGGGAATGTTCACCCTTGCGTCCTTCATCCTGGTATTCGGGATATTCGCGAGCATCGTGTACGTGCTTGGCAGCGAATCCTCTTAGACACCTTCTTTGAAAATGCCGACCACACACATTCTTACTGACAAGCCTTTCAGACCAAAAAAAAAAAAAAATGGAAAAAGTAAAATTAAGAAATTAATGATTTGATAAAATACACAAAACATTGCACTCCTTATCTTTGAATGTTTATTTCTTCGAAATAAAAAAAAAGATGAAGAGTGGTAGAATTTTGTTTACTGTTGAGAAGAAAAGCTGGCCTACTTTTATCAGCTGAATTTTCGTATTGTGATGTGACCTAAAGAAGGGAAAGAAAAGAATAGCTAGTTTCACGTCTGGCAGCTTGTTTTGTTTCTCTCTTGACACCATCCAACTTGTCACTTGAAAAGTAAGATCTCACTTTCAAACCACGTGCATGCGTACAGGCAAAATGTTGAAAACGAGTTTTAATTAAATTCCCCCTCTCTTTCTTTCTCCTGTAGGAACATTCTCTTGTCCCTTCATTTATTTCACTTTAACAACACTTTACAACATGATAACATTGTGTTTGTCCTGCTCATGTTCGTATCATCCACCTCTGCTGAATAATTTATGATTCAGGGCTAAAGTGAAACAGGACGAGTTGTGCGATGAAAAAATAAAAAAAAATTGGTTTGACTCAGTCAAGCCGGCAAAGTTTCTCGCAGCGTGTAAAATCTACGCGGTTTAATTTGCACAAGATCCAATTCTTCATGAAATTACAACGTGGAAACTCTGCGAGTTGTCAAAACTGTCTTACCTCCTGGGAACTGTAGATTGAATTTGTAGAATTACTTTTGCCTTCATGCATGGCTTCACTTGCTAACGAACAATCTTGGCGAACGATGAATCTCAGCCGGGTAGTTGTTTAGTTTATAATAAATTTATAGAAATAAGTCAAAGTTTGTTGCTCAAAAATAAACAAAATCTTTTTGCTGTAAACATTTTGTAAAAAACGTATTAGTTGGAAACTACGGCAGTGATGATTTTTAGAAACTATAAATAATATAAAAAGATAAAATCAACAATTAAAATGATTAATTAAAATTGAAATTATAACGAACGAATTCAAAATTGAAAATGTAACATAAATGATTCATTGCGATTATTTAATTGTGGAAGTTTTTTTTTATCACTTGTTTTTAATTTGAAGAAAAACAATTTGTCATTGAAAAAATTTTCGCTAATTGAAAAAAAACATTATTCATAGCGTTATCGCACTTGGACAAACGTGCTTTTTACCAATATGAACGGTACCTGATAGAAATAAGTGGGAAAACTATTCCCTCGAAAAATGATTTACATACAAAATTTTAAACATTTACCGGACAGAAGAAAAATGATTTATTATAATCGATCCCTGATCCCCAACGTTATTCATTTTTATTCGTGGGGAATCTGCTTGGGTGAATATTTACGGCGCAACGTCAAAGAAACGTATTTCTCCAAAAATGTTGATAAGTGCATCACTAAAACTTTCATGACTGACCCTCTTCCACGATTGACAGAAGGAAATCTACTTTGTTTGTAATTTAAATAAATAAGTATATCCAAGTAAAAAATTTATATCTGGTTTCGTATGTAGTATATGGATGAAAATTTTAATTAAAAAATTTAATTACAAAAATTGTCACAATTTTTCATATAAAGTTCCATCTATGTTGTCATATATGATCCTATATATGCTGTCAGTTCCACATATGTTATACCATATGAATATGAATCATAAATGGAACTATACATGGAATCATATATAAAATAGTATAAGTTTTATATATAAAACTATACATGGAATCATATATAAGATAGTATAAGTTTTATAAATAAAACTATATGGGACCATTTTTTTTCTTCGTCACTTTATTTATAAAGTCCAAACCAATTAGAAATTGAAAGGAAGATCCTGGAATAAAATATGATTAAAGTGATATTTCATAAAGCCACAAGGGGGATGCAGAGGGGAGAGTTTGATTAGGTCTATAATTAAGAGCACTTGTGTGAGAATCGAATAGATGCGGTTCGATATGCGTGCGAACAGTAGTCGTAGTTTCTCAAGCCTTCTATCGTGATACCCAACTTGGCTGGATATTAGCGTATAATCAATACTTAGAACTCGCAAGAGCGCGTACTAAGTGGTTCATCATGTCTTAAGTCTGAAATGTTTCGGTGCAAAATTTGTCAGTCCGTCTTTAATCTTCCCATAATCATCGGCTAGCAAAATCAAGCTAGCAAATGAATATCAGCAGTGATATTATTTTCCAGCTTGATATTTTACATCTCCCAATATCGATTTTGAACTCCAAAATTGATTTCATTCTTTTTATTATTTGTGAACACGTCATATCTATTTGCCACTTTGCATATCACAATTTCCATTAGCAATTGCGCGCCATTTATAGTATCTATTACACGCCTGACTGTGCAATCTTGATGGTAATTTATCGACAATATTCAAATCAACAAATTTGCTCCTTCAACTTTATTATCGTTTTGCAATATATTCATGCAATGGCTGAATCATTTGCAAATGAAATACTAAAATTTTGTGAGAGATGTATTAACGTTACATTTATATTATGACATGCATATGTGCCTCATGTATGAGAAAATTTATGTCCATATATTAAGCAATATCTGTTTTATATACCAAACTATATATGAACTATATCTGGCTTGTATATGCAGCAGTATATATATATGGTATATATATGCACCAGTCTGTATATATGGATCAATAAATGTCTCATATATGGAGTCATATATGGAGCATATATGGAGCGATATGTCTCATATATAAAGGTCTAAAGAACTAAGAAAAAAATGTCAATTCTTTGACTTTGTAACAGTAAATTAGGTAGTAGCGTTTGAGAATATTCATACTAAGTAGCTAAATGTTGTTAAAGTTCTCAAGAGAGCGGCATTGCCGAACATTTTGTTAAGTAGTTGAAAAGTTTTCGAACGCACTCAAAATAATTGGGAATCAGCCAGCAGGTTCCAAAAATGATGATGCAATTTTCCGAATTTCCACATATACGACTTTTGGTTGCGTGGGCACATCGTGGAGTTGCACACGAACCCAGCAGTATCTTTTGCCAGTTGCTGTAACTTTTGTTCAAAGTTTTAGCTCATGTAGTCTCTAATATCTGGAGAAATTTACTTTTTTATTTTCGTTTCCTTAAACGAAAACTAATTATATAACTATTTTTCGCGGGCTTAATCATCCGGTGCCGTTTAAAATGTTGTTGTTATTGCACGTGCAATGTACGATAATTATTTTTCGTTTATCAAAATGCATCGACGCAAATGGTGTGTACGATTTGGTTTGCGATCTTGTTATGTAAACGAATGTTTCGCCACTATCGGCGTTACGCAAATGCAGAAATGACTTTTGTAGAACTTTTTAAAAAGCAACTATCAATCGACGAGAAAACGTTGACGTTGCAAAACGCATTAAATTATTGTTTGATGGTGTGAAAGAACGACTTCTCATTCGAAGGTGAGTTTCTTTTCTTTTTTGAGGGTCCCATCAATTCAGCTGTCTGATTCGCGTTTCGACATTTGATCTTTTTGTTCCAGTTGAAGTGAGTGAAACAATTTGAAAGCTTCAAAATGCAGATCCAGATGGAAGACAACTCCGACATCTCTTTGAAACAACTCATTGTTCCTTACGAACAATCGATGAAAAAAATTTTCACCATACTTGTTATCCCCGTGCTGCAAACTATGATCCAGCGAGGAGCGAAGTTGCTGCTGGAGACGCTGATAACGTATTATTTAACTGACTCGAATAATCCCAATAATGACAAACTACTTGGGTTAATTCAACAATCTAACATGGATTAAAAATGTGTCAGTTCCGTGTGTCGGCCAATAATTCACATTTGTTAATTGTAAACGCCAACAAAATGTGGGAATAAAATTTGTCACTATGATAGTAGATGTTTAAAATTTGTACGTTCGTTCATCATCATTGTTTCGTGGACAAAAGTTCGCGGAAAAATTAGGACAATTTAAAAAATCGCGAATCGTTAATAAATTATCAGAACGCCTGTGGATAATAGCACTGAAACGAAATTGAATTTTCAGAATTGAGTTATAAGTGTTACTTTTTGCTTTAACATATTTTCAAGCGGCCCTTCGTTGCTCGTGTCGTCTTGCATAACCCATATTGAAATTGAATCATCCATCAAACTGCATGTACTTAGTGTGAGTTGATGCGAAATTTATATATCGGTTAGATATATTGATTATACGTATTGATGTAAATCGTGCTATAAATCTATCCGATTGTCACTCTATTTTCTCAATGACGTGTCCAGAGTGAAGAGCAAGTGATGGGAAAATAATATAACAATAAAATAAAAAAAAAGAGCACAAAACCAACGTATATCGACAACCTAGATTCTGCATTAAAGTGCCGAGTTGATGTTTGGTTACGCGATTTTATCACCCTGGTCAGCTAAATAAAGTGAGGTGTAACTTGAAAGGTGCTTCTAGCTGACACCGCTTGTGAACACCAACGTGCAGCAAACGATAACAAAACTTTTTCTTCGCCGAGGAATTCTTTGTTCCAAGTTATATATGCTGTCATATATGAAACCATACATGTCATAAATAAAATGATGAATTTCCAGATACAAAATCGTACAAAAGAACTGTATGTATTCTATAGAAATATCTACTGTCTAAAATAATCGCTAGCAAAGATATTTTACACGAGTTTAAAAACTTTTCAACTGCTAAACAAGATGTTCTGCAGTATGTTGTACTCGAACTTTAGAACCGTCTGGCTTAGTATTAATATTCTCTACAAATATCGCTGCCTGATTTAGCCTCAAGAAATAAAAGTATTGTTACTTATTGCGGGATTGAAAAATGTACACCTTGGTGGTTTTCCAAACTTTTCACACGCGAGTGGCAAAAAAATTAATATGTCTGTGAAAGAGACGAACATTGGTGATATCTATGTCTCATGCATCCCGTCATTTATGAAACTTTCGAGTTTCAGGAGCATTTCAATATCAGAAGCCTTTTAAAATTATGCCATAACAGCGTTGTGGAGCATTTATAGAAATCCTTGTGAATTTGTGACAAAGCTGATTTTAGCTATTGAAACGGGTCAATATTTTCCTTTGCAATGGGTGGGTGGATGCCATCATCAATAAATGATTCAGTCCGCATCGATAATGACGTGTCTGCATAACATAAATGTCGATGCGTCATCGACATTATCAAACGTCATCCATGACTATCACGTATCTGAAAAGGAAAGAAAAAAAATTGCATTTATTTATCCCAAACTAAAACGCGTTTGTGAATATATGATTCTAGGTGAGATTTCACTGGAGGATATGGAACGTTATTGAGGCGCTGTCTACGGACCTTAAAACCGACAGCTCGACATCTCCCCAGGGGGTCATTCGACTTTCCGAAATTTGTCACAAATCTAATACACAAAAATGTGATATTTCTCCTCGGCCATTTGAAACGAGGTTGAAATAAAATTGTCTGTTTCAAAATTATCACGGGAGGACAATAAGTTTGGCGGCCTTCGTCGTAATCAAATAATTCTTAGTAACGCTCACGAGACACAAAACAGGGACATAAGTTAGCATTAAGTTTTGTTGACAAGTGTCATCCCGAAGATGAACGGTTGTGTGTTTAGGCCCGGCTGAGATATCGACGTCTATTTTTACTGCAACCTTGTCGGCAAAATTTAATCAAAAATTGTGTATACTATGAACTTCGTTATTGTCAATAAATGCAGTTTGGGTTGTGTACAAAACATTTTACGGCACGTTTTATTGCGCGAATCAGAGTCGTCGATTCAGACGAAAGCGATGAACCTTTTGTGTAGCAAACATTTATGATTAAATTATGATCACAATGTAAAATCCTTTCTCTGCTCGCGAATTTGATTGCAAAGTCGTTTGAAATTGAAACGTACAATAAATGTGAGGAATAAATGAACAGAGATGTTTATAAATTTAAATTTGAAGAGAATAATAATACAAAAGAACAATTTACGATTTCATATAAATTGGTTTTTGTAGAAATTTAAGTAAAACTTTTTATATGAATTTGTATATAATATATATGGACTGATATATTGTTCCATATATGGTAACATATTAATGTATGGACCATACATGGATCCATATATACGATATGACAAAAATGTGATTATATCTACAACGCCAGATGAAACCATATATGAAGCCATATATAAAACGGTAACCGATTTATTTTCATTTGTAAATTTGGATGACATATATAACATCAAAGGATTGGGCTGACAAATGAAAAAAAAATGTGATTGCCCTGGGCTAAACGGATGCAATGAAATTTAACCGAGGACCATTTGTCGTAATAGAACTGTGTAATTCGGACACGCATACACGAACAGGCATTAGGGACTAGTTAATGTCACGAGTGATGATTGTAAATTGGTTTTGATTTAGCCACTGTATCGCTTTGTGCTATCGCCGGGCTCTTGTCGTACTCCCTCTTTTCCCAAATTACAGTCACGAATTCGATTGAACAAACATTTCCAACTCGGTGATATAATTCCGCGTAACCAAATTTAAAAATTTCAAATAAACCACACAAGACTGAACGCCAATTCGGGAACGAGGATTAATTTTCATTTTTAAGCAAAATGTCCGTTCGACGAATCTCTCCAAATAGAGTGAACGTGTACAGATTATATTGTGACCGCTAATTACGTAAGGCAATAATTTTGCTTAATTGATAAATAATGGAACTGATAAATTTGGCAAATTTGGTAACGTTTTAATTAGAGCTTAAAAAGCAACTTTATTTACTGTTTGAATTTGAAGTAGCATACAAATTAATTCAATTAATTTTGAATCAGTTTTGAAAAAACGTCTATTAAAAAATGGTTTCCGGAAATGGATGTAGGGAAAAAAACTTTTATAATCTTCTCAGATGCAATTTGCGACATTCACATGAAGCGTGTTGATAAAATTGGTCGTCGGAGAAAAATGGGTTTTGCGAAATTGTAGGTATTCGAGGGTGCAAATAATATCGGCCTGCAAAATTAAATTAATAACAGTATATCTATACGGAACCGAACGACAGCTCCACTATAAATTGAAAAGTTTGCAAACAAATTTCACCCTTGTTAAGCCATGTAATCGAGATGTCGCGAGCCTGATAGGCTACGAGGATAAGATGAATTTAAGCCAGAAATTACTTGGACTTATAATTAAATAATGATCCAACATTCGATCAATTATTTCTCGCAGTACTGCGTAAATGATGGCCCGTCATTTAAAAATGCAAATCGTTGGTTGGATAATTGCTTCATTTCTCGTCACACAAAGTTTTGATTTTTTACTTGACCATTTATTTATCATTACATCACTCTTACAATTTCTGAACAAAAATGATGTATTTAATTGTTTATTATTTTAAAAACATAATATTTCATGTCAGAAAATGAATAATAGAATTATAATGACTATCGGATTTGTTAATCGAATTAAGATGTTTTCATGCCCGTTTGGTTCATTTGATAAGTTAAGAAAAAGATATAATTAAACGATATTTGAAGCGGCGGGAAAGCACGATTTGCTGATTAATAATGTTGGCTGAAAATGTTAAAACGGCTTATTGCGTTTGAGAATGCCAACAAAGTTGAATATAAATTCATACTCTTGAACTGAGCACGAAATCTCGTTTGTTAAAATTCGTCTGCATGCACACAAGCATTTCGCAATGTCGAATCATTTCTGATGGTGTAGTACGTTTTAATCCGCGTAATTAGCGTTGCTATATTATCTCAATCGATCGGAATGCATGAGCACGTTTAAATCAACGAACCGTCCCGACAAACAAGCAAAACTCAAGCCCACTCGATTTATACACCGAGATTACATAATTTTTAACACCCCCCCCCCCCTCTGTCCAATTTTCTTCATCCCCAAAAAGTTAACTCTTCTTTTTTTTAATTAAAACATTTTAATTAAACGTCATTTATAGATTCGCCTTTTTATAAAGTCGAGCCATATATCGTCCAGGGGAATATTACAAAGAGCTCATCGTTCGCAAAGAACGGAAGAGTTTCTTTAGAATAAAAGCTTTCTTTCAGCAGTCATTATTTCTCACTTATCTCTCGAAATAATCACCTCTCGCTGCCGCCATTTTGTATCTTCGTTGTTTTTTCTTTTTTACTTTGAAAAACAAAACGAATAATTTCGAATAATCGGTAGACGAATTTGTCCACGAGACCCTCAATATTTCACATTAAATACCTGTTTATTATATTTTCAAATTCATTTCTCATTTTAAATAAATGAATCAAAAAATGTTACACCAAAATGTAAAAGAAAAATCAACAAGGAAACATCTGGCAAATATTCATTTATTACGGTATTATAAATATTTATTATTTATATTTGAAACAGATATCTGATTTGTATTACATTTTATATTTTTCAGTCCATGTTTTTTATGAAGTAAACATTATCCGATGATGAACGAAGTGAAAAAAAAGAGATTGAAAGTTGTGTGACAATCAATTTACAAGAGTCTAATGGATTGATAATACCCTACAACGAGTGAACCAATATTTTTCTTCTGGTATCATGTAATGAGTAAAACGAGCACTATTCTTATAACGCGACGAGGATCGCTGACGAGAAAACGTGAAACCTGTCGTGAAATTTATTTACCGTCCCCCATCGACGGGACATAATTCATCAAGCGAAATTTCTGTTTCAGCTAAACTGGATGGCGTGAAAACGTACATGAGAATGAGGCGGGTGCCGAATCATCTTCAAGTCAAAGTAATCAAATGGTTTGATTACCTCTGGCTCACTCAGAAGTGCTCGGATGAAGAAAAAGCTGTGAGCTGTTTGCCAGGTAAAGACCGACGAAATTTCAAAATCAATCTTTTCAAATTTTAATTTCATCCTGCGAAGTTCAAATAAAGCGCTTAACAGAATGAACGAATTTCGCGCCGGCAAATGAAACGATGGTGCATGAATGAATGTCGTCGTAAAACTGTTAGTCGTAAACCGATGGTACAGTTATGGAAATTTAACCGACAAAAGTTGAAAAAAGTTTATCCGAAGATGACGATTATTTAAAACGAGTGCGAGATAAATTAAGAGATTGAACCTAAAACTCTCAAGTTTTATATACCTTTTATTTGCCTATACTTCACTTCAACTTGTTTGGCACGGGTCAACCTTGTGATCGATACTGAATTTGAAATTTATCAGAAGGAATAAACGATAGTCCAAATAGAAATTTATAAATTCACATCTTAGAATTCAATATAACCAAATTTTGTTATCAGATATGTAATATCAGATATGAAACCATATATATGCACCCATGCAAAAAATATATATTTCATGGATTTGGATAGATTAGTATATGTGGAGACATGGAACCATATATGGAATCATGTATGAAACCATATATAAAACATTTTTCTGGATCCATGTGAAACAATTTTTATAATCATTAATGGGACCATATATGAGAGGATTTATAGAATCATATATGGAGCCATATGTAAATGTCAGTTAGTGTACCTAAAGATAACTTATGTTTTGCAAGAGTTTTTATGTCTATCTGTACATGAATAAAAGAGAGAAGCAATTTCTGTGAGCTTACGTTCGCAACTTTCGCACTTATTATTGCAATAACGCGAGTGACTACGCGAGTTTTGTTTTCGTTGATTCGATGAGCATTAGCCGGAATGGAGTTGTGAAAGTTTTGAAAAAGTTATAAAATCATAATACCATTGTCGTTCAAAATGACTGATATAAACCTGTGACATTTTCCCCCCTTTTTCTTAAAGTTAACGATCACGCGTGATTATCCGACATGCAAGGATGAATCCAAATCCGAGACAGATGCGCATCCAATCCTCTCAGCGCAAAGCAGATTACCATATTCTGGTTCAAATATGCGTCAAAAAGGTTACTTTCTTGTAATTCGATAAAATCCTATTTCAATTTATGCGAATAACGCCTCGGTCTCTGCCCGTCCTTGTTTCATCAGGACTCTCTCCGTCTTGTTTTCTCTGAAGATATTTTCCACTCAGACTAACGATTTATAGTTGTTTATTTTGAAAGTGTTAAGATAAACTGTCTTACTTTCTCAGTTTCTTGAAATTATTCAAACCATTTTGATTATAAAGTTTCAGTGAAATAAAAGAAAAGCTGATACACAAGATTTTATTTATTTTATAGTTGTTGGTTGTAAAGGCTAAATAAATTTGAAAGTAGATGATCTTGAGTACGTGCAACATTATTACAATTTAAAATCGTCGCACATCGTCGGAGAGGGGTCAAGATTTATAAGAAAGCGAGCGGGCAAAAATGGTGCATTTAGTATCGTCGCATGATTATATGTCAGTTTGAATGACGCCGGCGGCCATAAACGCACACATCCATCCTGGTTTTATTCATACAGATTCAAGCTCAACCGTACGTGAACGCGCGGCGCGTATTGAGACCTCCAGCATATGCCCAATTACGTAAATATTGTCACTTCCATTCTGTCGCGTCGACGAGAAACACTTTTTTTTCAATCCGTGTCCCCAACCTTTCCATACTTTCCATTCACTTTGGACTTCAACTATACCATTGAACGAATATTTTCATGTTTTTATTCAATATCAGATGGGGAATAAAAAATATCACAGCTCGCACGATATGAGTTTCAATAAAATTAAAAACATTTTGCCCGAGACTCCGTTCTCTATTTTCTTATGCAATTTTGCAATTTTATAATGAAATTATTTCATTAGCCGGTTGAAATTAACATTGCCCAGGAAAAAAAAAATTCCACGAGTATGCGGATATATGTTGTCATATATGCAAAATAATATTACAATTTTTTTAGTTTTAGCTTATATGTTTCGACCTAAAAATATGTTTATTTTTACTGGAACTGCAAAACTGATAACAAAACGGTAAATTCAAAAAAACGAGACAAATGATTGATATCAGATAAACACATTTGAACGAGTTTTGTGCCTGAGGGTGGTTTCCAAAATTGGTGGAAAAAATGTGCCAGGGGACGAAGAACGACGTGGAAATAAAGATATGGAACGGAAAGATAAGACGATAGCAAAATGCCTCGTATCAAATTCACCCCGAAAAACTATTACACAAACTAATATTTATAAACTAATACAATCTTATAGAAATGTTATTGGATCGACTTTTGGGACATCGGCATTCGTCCCACGTACGATTGTAGCGATGAGCCATGAAATCATTGAACGAATGGAAATCGCAACAAATTCGCCAACTTGGCAAACAATTCGGAGGATTGTTAGGGCGTAAGATGAAAAATGTGTAGCAACGGGGAAACGTAAACACGCCTGTGAAAACATCGTTCGTGTGTCCGCAAAGCGAAACAGCCAAGAATCAAAAAATCAACATTTAAACATTCGTCTTTATTCAACTTAAAAAAAAAATGTTTGGAAAAAACATTACAACATTATTTAAATTGATAAAAGTTGCGTTAATGGTTTTTATTTTTAGATAATTATAATTTTTTGATTAGTTCATATTTTTATTCCCTTTTGGAGTGAACAAAGTTTTTATTTTTATTTTTTGTTGGTCTGTTTTATTGCAACCAAATTTTCACCGGTTGTGTTGTTTAATTTCCATCATCCTAAAAAGGAAAAAGTAAATTAAACTATAAAATAAGCTGCACAAGTCTTCAGGGACAAAAACGCAATTACATCCCACTTAATGAACATATATACAGCTCTGGCTTTGATCATCGTGACTGAATGCTGAGCAAAAGTATATTCAACTTTGAATGCTTTTTTCACATCTTACAACTTCGATAACAATTAAATGATTTTCACTCATAAACGCTGATGTAATTAAAATAACTTGACTTTAATTTATGTGACAAAGCCGGTGGCAGCTTTGATTATACCGTTGATGAATTTTGCAAAGCAAAATTTTAATTACAGGGAAATTACAGGTTTTTGAGGAAACATATAATTTTGTAAAAGAGACAAAAAATAGTACAAAATATTTTTTTAATCATTTTCAAATAACGATATTGATTGATCAATTTCAATATTCACAATAAAAAAGGAAAAATATATATAGTTAAAAATGATTTTTTTGTGTTCTGTTGCAGATAAATTGAAAGCGGAGATCGCCATAAACGTCCACCTGGATACTTTAAAGAGAGTTGAAATATTTCAGAACACCGAGGCTGGTTTTCTCTGCGAACTCGTGTTAAGGCTACGACCGGTGCTCTTCTCACCCGGTGATTATATATGTCGCAAAGGTAAATGACATGATTTCACTTTTACTATTCCTCGCCAAGATTAAAATTTTTTTTTTCATTTGTTTATTTAAAAAAATTTATCATGTTTTTAATTTCAATCCAAAGAATAACAAATATCAAATAAATTAACGTTTGCCAAAAATTAGTGTGACTTTTAAAAAAAAAACAACATTTTAGATTCGCCCCTGGGCAAAGCTTCTTTCTTTCCTTGCAATTTAATATTTCATTCGGTTAACAAAGAGAAAGAAATCTCAACCGAGATTTGTTTATGGAAAAAAAAAAAAAATATAACGGTTGTTGCGAGTGAAAAGACAAATTTTTATTCGGGTAAACCTGGAGGCACACTCGTCTGGTCAAAGACCGACTCTCTCCACTGCGATGAAGAAGAAAGACGTCGAAAACTCGCGCGTACTGGAGTCCGGCCAAGTAGTCTGCAGCGAGCCTTAAAAAAAGAGTGATTTTTTCTTTGAGCCACCCTGTACATACGTGAGCGGCGGACTAAATTTCATGAAATGCTAAACAATGTTAGCGAGACGAAAAAAAAGAGGGTCAGAGACTGGAGATGACAAAAAAAAGCGCTTTCGCCACGAAATTAGATCGCTCCGGCGCGAATGTGTGCGTCTAAATTTAATTTAATTCTTATACGATGAACGATATAACATTCGCTAAGTGAAATTTGCACCAATAATTTCATTTGTATTTCGAATTTCCATAATTGAATCGATGATATTCGACTGTAACGCAACTATTCGACGGGTCGATGTAAAATGTAATCATAATTGCTAACGAAATTTGCTCAAGTTCTGTTTCGCTTTATTAAAAAAAAAACTGTTACATCTCCTGATACGTAATATACGCTTGGTACTCGACTCTTGGGTTATTGGACGAAAATCAATTGCAAAATTTTTGTATCCAAGTAATGCCGGAGAGCGGAACGGCATTTAATATTAATCAGAATTGAAATCAGATTTTATGAATGTCAAAACAATTTTCAATCGATACGGAATCGAGCATCCTTCGCTGTCAAGCAACATTCCGTTTGTTAATAAGCGCGAGCGAGCGAGCCCGTTTTCAAATATCACCGGGTGAAATAATCTCAGTCCATTAGTTATTAAAGTAAATTGTACACTTGAGGAAATTATACATTTAATATCAGAGATTATAATCTGGCTTAAATGTAATGCCGGGCTATTACACGAAACAACTGATGCGAATCAAAATCGTACAACTAAAATTTACCCATTGTATGTGGAATCCCGAATAAACAAAGTTATAGTTACTGTGAAGTTAGTTGACGAGATTGTAAATGTAATATCCCACTCACGATTTTGATTCGAAGTTCAAACTCGTGAACTATTTTCCATTTTGAGTTGAAATGCCGTTCAGAAATACCAATTATCAAAGTAGAAAAGTTTATCTGTGTCTTCATTTAGACTTCATATAAACCATATGATGTCCTATATAACGTAATGTTTTTTTTAATATTTTTTCTTATGTTAGATATAGGATCAACTGGGGTAATGTGTGACGGGCTAATTATTATAAACAAAATACAAAAAAATGTCATATCAAAAGAGAATACTGTTCTCCTTTGTCTTCCAAACAATACTGATGAAGTTTGTACTAAAATTATTGAAAAATTGTTATTTTCTTCAATTTCAATTCATCACGAGTTCCATTCAAAGTTAGTTTTCTTTGAAAGATGCATATTTTTATGGCTTCAATAATTCATTTTACTTAGTTACGATCTGTTAAACTTGATCCACCATTTAAAACTATTTTGTTAAGTAATACTTTATGTAAAACATGAAATCACAATTACCCCATATCATTTGCAAAATATGGGGTAACTGTGGCGTTATAGTATCTGTAATGGGCTATTTTTATGAATATGCCATATATCAATTTATGCATCTATGTGACAGAATTGTGAAAGTTATAATAAATGATTACAGTATATTTAATAAATATAACCTGGCATAGTTTTTGCGATTAATATTTTATAATTTTTAATACATTATATTTGTCATCGTCATTTTTCAATGTCATTTTTTCATTTAATAGGGTTCGATTAACTTATTAAAACAACGCAGGCAAATATTATTTACAAAAATTACATAAAGTCGAAAAACAAGTTTGCATTTTCGTGTTACAATCACCCCAGTTGACCCTAGATAAACTATATATGAAAATGTATGATTATTCACATGTGTTAAAATTTTTATAATGTTTGAAATAACCTTTTAGGTGAGGTGGGCAAAGAGATGTACATAGTGAACAGAGGTCGACTGCAAGTGGTGGCAGACAACGGGAAGACCGTACTGGCGACTCTAAAGGCGGGCTCGTATTTCGGCGAGATCAGCATTCTCAATATGGGGACCGCAGGTAAAGAGTGCGGTAAATATTCCAAGCGGAGCAGGGGCCCGTGAAGCTGTGTCCCCCTCGTAACTCACGTTCACGTTTCACGTTTCACGTTCCTACATTCTGAGTGAGCGAGCCGATAAGCCGGTATGAGCAGCCGACCTAAGAAAAAAAATTGCCAATCTGTCTGTCTGTCTCTGCCACTCTATTTTCATTTCGCCATCAGTATATTCCACCTACATTGAGATCGCGTGCTCCGTCCAACTTGGATTCGCTCGTTTCTTCAACCGTCGACCTCCCCACCCCCACCCACCCTTCACCCTCTAGATTCTATTGTAGCCCCCATACTCTAATTATTAAACTGTATGGATTTAATGAATGTTCAAATATCTTAAAAGGTTTTCAAATATTTTATTCAATCTGAAATAAGTTTTTGATTTTACACCGCCCCAAATATTTTGCACAATACCCTTGATCTCGCGCTGCAAGATTGCCCTCCCTCGTTTCGATGAAATGATCAAAATCGCATTGTCCAAACTCCTTCCGTCTTCATTCCAAATTCTTCTTCTGCGAATGGTTATGGAAATTTTTGCAGCCCTTCTCAACTTCATTTCAACTGTTGAAATGAAGTTCCTTGGCTATATCACTTTCTAGAAAACAAATAAAACGTGCAGTGAGAAAAAAACAAATTATGAAATGTAATCTTGTTTGATGAATATTCAGTGATTAGTCGGTCGAAATTGATACACGGCTGAAGAATAGTTAAAGAGTGGCGGGATATCGTTGTGATAGTTTCGCTCTTCTTTGGGTTCGCGCGCGGCCGTGTGGGCCAAATTGCTTATTCATAGAGCCATGGAAAAGAAATCGATAAAACAGGTCTCGATGCCAACTGAATTGGAAACAACGTTTATTTGCACTTACACTTTGCGTTTAATATAAATGACCCCTCGTTCAACCAAGATGAAACAATGCCGTCTTCTTATTCCTCATTTTCTCATCCTCCCTGGCTTATCTCCGTTCACAAATCTTTTCAATTCTCATCTCCGGTTGGGATATTTCGTCGCATCGAAAAATCAAGATACTCGGGAACTGGATCTTCCAACGGAATACTCAATCACAAAATTGTTGTCTCTTTAATTCTCCGAATCGGCTCCGCGAGTATTGATCTCTGAGCTAAAAGTGTCTTCATTTTTTTTTACATCTACTTTCTACCCCTTGACTTAATCAACGCTCCAGATTCGCCCCTTTTTCTTTTATCCTAATTTTTGTTTCAGTCAATTTTCTTTCTCCTAAACTATAATTTGTCCAAACCCAACTACTCGTCAGATAGACAATCTAAGACGACCCTGCTGATAGATAATTCTACATCAGACTATGTTTGGCTCACAAACGTAGATTTATTAGCCAGAGTAGATAAATACTGCTATGAACTAGATTTAATTTATTTTAAGATTTTTTTTTTTCACCTTGTATAGAAAACGGCGTTAACATACTACATGCTATAAATTTAGACTTTATCTCGTGCACTGACGTTGACAACACTGGCATACAAGTTATTGTTAATAAAAAACAATGTGATAAAAAAAGAAATCCCGTTTTAAAAAAAGACCTACAAATTTCTGCACCTCAAATTTGTTTAGGAATTTTAGAAAGCCTTACATCCTAATTACTCTGGAATTAATTTTGTACTTCAAAGACAACTTTAGCGGAGTGGAAAAAGTAGTAGGCTCATCTCAAAGGTCATTGGTTCGATCCTCAGTAAAAACTTTTTTATCAGAATAAAAATAGGTTGATGGTTAATAATTGATAGTTTTTTCTATTAAAATCTCAGTAATTAAGCTTGTTTGAAAATGCAGAATTTGTGGGCGGTTTTAAAACGAGTTACTTTACAACGTTTTGTAAAAAAAAGATGTTTGCTCGCGTTAAGTGAATTGCGATATAAATGAAAAATTTGTTGACTTGTCAGTGATGCAACGATGAATTGAAACAGATATATTTTTCATAATTGCACTCTTCTTGATTATGAATTACGATTCTCGCTCGTTCATTACAATTTTACACTCAGCTCATGATAATATAGATTAAGATTAATTGCCTCGACTGCTGTATGTACAATGCCCACATCTTGATTCATCACAGTACAAAGATGTTTCTTTCGTTTGATAATTAATTACAATGCGAGAGTGCATTTAGCGGCGTTTCTTTATTGCCAACTAGACGCAAACTTCACTGTAATTAAATTAGTTGTGTCTTTGAGTTGGCTATAGTCTAACGATGCTTGAAAATCTGCTCGTTAATTCATATTGTCCTTATGTCAGAACACAAAAATTGTTCAGACAAAAGGTTCTGGATCTATTCAAAATAACATTTTCATCTTTTTATTTTGTATTGTAAGAAACATAATTACGTTGAAAATTGTATTTCCAGTAAAAAAAAATAAAATCTAAAAACAGATCATTTTTGATGGATAAAGTTTACGTGCTTGATAAACGGAATTGCGCACATAGGTGGAGTCAGGCCCCACCTATGACATCAACTTTGGATTGATCGTGCTTCATTTCTTCATACCACATGTTAGCCAATTAATTTTCCTATCAAAGAGAGAATTTGACCTTGAAAGTTTATGCATTTTATTACAACATGAAATTATTTTTTTCTTTTCTTTTTTTTTCTTTTCGTTTCTAATTGTGAGTCGTTTTGAGAACAGAATAAATATTTTCTGTTCGTTATAATAGAACTATAAAAAATATAAAAATTTATACTCAAAGGTTTCAAGTGCAGCTTTTGTAACTTGTTATCAAACGAATGAAATTTCAAAAGGAATGCACATACATAGTTAACGCCTTTTACCTCCCACCCCGCGAATGATTATGCACTGAAATGTAGACTTTGACTTGAATCTAAAATCCTATTTTTTATATACATTATTACTTAGATCCCACGTTTTCACCCTCTAATCAATTTTCATACACTTTCAATCTTTTTATATATATAATACAATTTGACATCTTTTCACAAATGCATATGAGCTTTTTGCGATTCCCATCGGATAGATTTATCCAATTATTATACACTCCTCATTTTATTCAAAAAAATTCATTTCAATATTCAAATCAAATGAAACCACCTTTTTTCAATAAAAAACAAACTGTAATTCTAAAATGTGTTACTTTTATATTCGAACGTTCAAATGGATTTCTTATTAAGTGTACTTTTAATAAATGTACATTTTTCACACTAAAAATAATTTTATTACACGAAATGTTTTTGATTAATTTGTCGAATTACGAGATTTACATTGAATGATCTTTTTTTTTCGTTAAATATGATAAGCGTCTATGGACCGTAGATTTTAAATGAAAATTAAACTGGGTTTCATGAAAACAAAAAGCTTGATTGCCAAGCATGCTTTTTTTTCAACGAATTTTAATCAAATTATGAATGATAAATTATTGATATTAATTTTAATTGATTCAAGAATAATTGTAGACGGTGCGATGTTGGCTAGATCATCTTGAGGTTGTTTGGTCTTTATATATGGATTCATATATGTTTCATATATGAATTCATTTTTTTATCCTTACATGGATTACAAATTCATAAGAAATTTCGTTCGATTCCAATTTTTAAAAAAGTTATCACAAGTCACCGAGTTTTGAATGACCGAACAAGTTGAATGAGAACATGAGATTGAACTACAGCCTGACACGCGTCTGTCTGCAAAATAAATAAACAATAATAAAAGGATAAATGGATTTGCGTGGACACAGGTAATCGACGGACGGCGAGTGTGAGGTCAGTCGGCTACTCGGATCTGTTCGTGCTAAGCAAAAAGGACATGTGGGACGTGCTAAAGGAATATCCTGCTGCGAGGGTGCGCCTGGAGGCAATTGCTGTCAAAAGACTTGAAAAATACAAACGAGCACCCCTCGAGAAAGGTAATTCTATTTGTTTTTAATGATTCTTCAAACAAAATTTACATTTTAATGTTATGAAATTTAAAATTCTTTTTCTGAACAATTTTTAGGGTAGGATATTGTTTCAGTTTTGGGTATTATTTATTGTGCCGCAGTTACAAATCAAACTTGCACTTTTGAATGCTACTTGGCAACATGTCAACACTGCATGTCCAAAATAATAAATATTTAGTCCAAGCTGCGGGCATCTTTCATCTCAACAAAAACGTCAACATTATTTGTCCCAAGTTTTGTTACGCGGGTTCACTTATTTTCATACGAAACTAAGCTCAGCCATACTTACGTAGAGTAACTTATTAACGTACATATATGAATAATTCTCTGATTGCAGGTAAAGAGCTTTGAATAACATCACAAATTCTTTTTATGCATAAATTCAAAACCAGACTGTATCAAAGATACTAAAATGAAGCTACAAATTATGCACGTGACTTCACTAAACATTCGAATATTCTCTACGGAAAAGTGAAATTTTAATATTTTGTTCATTTTTGTTTTTCTTCATGTTAATCTTATTTTTGAATGAAAAAAAAAATTGGATGGAAAATACATTTGACTATGTAGATGTGTAATTGAAAGATGAATTCGGATTTGTCGATCTGTTTTCGATAGACAATAACGAAAAACATTGTTATCGAGATATAATTCTTTCAAGTCGTTTTAAAAGCATTCGACAACATCGCTCATCTTGTTTGCCTGAAAACTGAACGCGTACTTTATTCTGATTAAGTAGAAAATGCATCAGGTTTGACATCCTTTTAATCCCGGAATAATCTGTGTAGAAATCATATATGAAAACTGAATTTCGCATGCAAATGTGCGTGTCAGTATTTTAGTTTCGGTTCATATTCACGCAAATTGCCATTCAAGGAAAATTTACCTTCGTATTTGAGTGTTTGTAATTTATGTAATAACAACGAAATGATTATCAAATAACAATCACGAAAATTGTTTTCATACGTCAAGGCACACATTGGACTTAATAATTGTATATTTTTGAAATGTATACTTTTGAAATGAAATTCAAACAGAGTCAGATAATCAAAACCATCTGAAGCAAACAAAAAACCATTATTAGGGTAATACAAATTATGAATTACGGTTAATGAAAACGAACAAAAAACAATATAAACATTTTATTATGAAAAATTGACCGAGCTGAAAGAAAATTGAATTGGCATTTGAATTGGCACTTTGGACCAAAAATTAATGTATCTCGATGGTCTTTTGGTTGATCTCGGCTGCACAATATACTTATATCTATAGCCACTACATTTGTTCGCGGCTCTTTTTCAGCAAGAACAAAGCCTTTTTTTTTACTTTAGCACCGCACAATATCAATTTTCGTTTCATTTCTCAATGTTTGTCTTGTTTCCTCCGATTATTAACAGCGAGAGTCTCTTTTTGCCAACAATGAATCACAAGATCTTCGATAACAAAGCGAACAATAATAACAATAATAACGAAAGTCGCGTAATCACGATTCAAAAATCTCCGCCCGCTTAATTTATAAAGTAAACCATTACGCGATGTCTTTCAGGTCAGGTGATGATGGGCAAAACTTTGTAACCGCGTGCAAATTCGCTCAAAAGTTTAATGAAAATCAAATTCTGCGCCAAGAAAATGAACCAACTTTGGCGAAACTTTGTCTCCTAAAATGATTCACTGCGTTTTGAAATTTTTTTTTTTTTTTTTTGTAAAATTATTATAAAAAATAACTGTTTAGTATATAACGGAGAGGTGTTCCGAAACATCGAACAAAACAGCGAGTTCAAACGATCGCAACCATAAGCACTGAATTTAGTGCAGGATGAATAAACTTGGCGGCAGTGAATGTGTGCACACGCGGCGGCAAATATTTTGCGGCTGCTATATGTATATCAACTTGGGCGTTTCGCACCAAAAACACAACTTGAGTGTATCACATTGTTGTTCTGAATTGTTTCTAATGGTGACACCAATTTTTTCCTCTTAATTTAATCGATAAGAGACACTTGTTTAAAATAAGAATCATATTCTTTTTTCAACATTTTTATAGCAAACTCCGTACTTATAAATTTCGTTTAAAAAAATAATGCGCAAATTTAACACGAGGAAATGTATGATTAAGTTGTTTGAAAAAGTAAATTGAAAGAGAAATGTGTTTTAGCGGCAATGGGTCGATGTCAAAGTACACCTGGACTGGTGGAGTCAAGGGGTCGCATCCCTCTGGAGGAAATGTGGGTCTCGCCTGTGGACGTACGTGGAAGCCTGGCGTACTCGATCAGTCATTCAATGTTGTCGGCGTCAGCGAGTCCCATGGCGTCGAGGCTCACCACCACTAACAGCCGCAACCCCGACAGCCCGATGAGCGGAGCCAGCAGCCGCAGCAGCGAAGACCCCACGACCAGGGCGCCTCAGTCAGCTGCCACTCAACTTTCCACCGGCAGACAATCTACACATTCCGGCAAGTTTTATTCTTCTTTTTTTTTAATTTCACAAATGTTATACACCGTTGTTATACAACAGAAAAAGTGAAAAATCATGAAAAATGGAGAAGGAGAATTATGAAAAACCATGCATTTTGTGACTACGATTTTCATCCAATTTTTTTTATATCGTTCCATTTCGATTTACAATCTGGTTTTATATTACACCTGGAAATCAATATGTAAGTGATATTGAATTTTGGTTCTATTTGCAAACAAAATAAAGGAAACGCTTTTTCATATGTTATAAACAATGTTATAAAATATGATGTGAAATCATTTTTTTTTTTTTTGCAATTTGTGTATCGTGTTTATTTTTATTTCCTTTAATGTACCTGAGAAAAGAAATTCATTAGAATTATGAGAAGATCGAATGTTTCGTTATAGCACATTCGCGTGATAAGTGACCGTGCTCGTTATCATTATGAAAGATCCATTTGTCTTCTTTCGCATTATTTCTCTCACGATATTGATGAATTGAAATGAAGTTGAATACTTTTCTTTCTTGCATTCCAATTGTTTATTCCAAATCATTTCTCTCTCAATATTAATTGCTATTTTTTATTATAAAACGTTGCTATAAAATTTATCTTTTTTTTATATTCTATTTGTTTTAACATTTCAGATTTGAATTTATTCATAAAAGAATTTCAGTCACAGCAACGTGAAAATTTGTATCAAAAGAGTATCGGATTAAAAATTGATGCAGAGAAATGGGTCAGCGGATTCAAACGAGACGAAAAATTAATTGTTAAAAGGCTCAGTTTTTTACAATCTATTAAATTTTTAATGTTGAATGTGATTATTTTATGAAACAAGGTACAGACTTGAAAAACCGTTGGTCATACATTATTGTATAACAATTGATCGCAAGACTCAGTCAGATCAAAAAATTAACATCTCTATACAGTTAAGAGATTATGTACAAACGTGTATATGGATTAAATTCTAATCTATCCCTCTTAACTAAAATCTGCAACGTAACTTGTTCAATCAAATCTAGTTTAAAGCTTACAACTTACAACCAATTACCCGAGTAAGGATTTATACATGGCTTCTACCTACGTGATGTATGCGTTCCATATATAAACCCTAAAAAAACACATAAACACCTTAAGATCAATTTGTTTATCATTCATTCGAATTTTAAAATTTTGTTTAAATATCATTTTATTTTTTTCAAATGTGAAATCATTTTGCAAAAGTTGAAAATTAGTAAAAGTTCAAGTAAACGTATAAACTCGCATATAAAAATTGGGGGAGGTAATTGATTGGGAGAGAAAAGAGTCAGTTATATAGTGCGAAATAGTGCGATACTGTTGATTGAAAAAATGTTTCATGTGCTGATTGATTGGACGTGTTTTAGGTCTGACATGCAACAGCATGAGCCAGCTGATGAGCGAGAACGTGACGCCAAATTGGGGTCCAAACGAGGCGCTCGTGGCGGAAATCAAAAGACTGCGCGAGAGGCTGGTCTGCCTGGAGAGCGAGAACGCCGTGATGAGCGCGAAACTGAAGCAACAGCAGAGGAGCGTGGAGAACCGGCTCGCGGAGATTGAGATGCAAATTTGCCGGGCGTCGTCGACCTCGAGCCTCGAGGACTGCGAGCGCAACCGGGAGAGCATCATTTAACAAGAAACCCAGCCGCGTGATCGCGGCAACTATCGCAGTCGAACTGAGATTGATCGGCTCGAGGTGGAGATTGAGTCGATCGGCAGCCTCAGCCAGCACATGTTCGATAGCGACGACGACGACGCCGACCTCGCTACCTGCAACGGTAGCAAGTCAAACCTTCTTCTCTGCAGCGAGTGCGACCTCAAAACCCGCGAATCCTCCAACAGACCAAAAACACCCAGTGCCTTGGGCAGATTTGTCGAGCCACGTATCGACCGCCGTGCCGCCGCCACGCCACCACTCCTCTCCCCTGCTAAAATCACTCCTAAACGCACATTTCAAAGGTACACCTATACAATATACGAACGCACATTTTATTTCTAATTGTAGATTTGTTTTTCATTTACTAAATTTAACCGAACCAAAAATTTCACTTTGCGCAGTATTGGCTCAGACTTTCTTCTGAGACTTATAGAATGATTGATATAGAAAAATGAACATCAAATAATGAAATTTGTTTTCACAATGTGAAAAAGTTTTTGGAAGAATTTTGTAGGTTTTTTTTAATTCGTTCAACTTTGATGAGAATTATCAGATAAATAATTATTATAATGTGTTGTGAAGGTAGAGGCACATAATTTAACATTAGAGGAATGCTGAAAATGTTTAGTTACAAAAAAATTTTATTTTTATATAAATTTATATATATTTTATTAATATATGTGATGGAAAATGAATATGCTGCATAACTAAATTTTGAAAATGTATTAATACTCGAACTGTTGGCGAAAGGAAAGATGTTTCCATTTTTAAAATGAAATTTTACAAAAAGTAATAACTATTTTTTACTAAAGACTACTTTTATTCTATCAGTTTTTAATTTCTGTAAAAATGAATTTGTTTGAAAATGAATATAGTATAGTTTATTTATAATTGCCAAGTTGACAAAATTATCTCTATTGAGTTTTTTTAAATAATAAATTAACTGTTTGCCTCAGCTGGAATGATTGAAAAAAGTTATACATAATTCATAGAACTTGAAATTATACATTTATTTATTATAAAGAAGAGTCAGAAAAACAAGAAAGAAAGTTGAACGTGAAAACAATGATTTTTTTAAAAAATGCACTGTAACATTTTTACTTTGTAATTCAATTTGTCATTTGTCATTTTCATTAATATAAATTAAATTGGAATTTCTCATTCAGACGCTGACAATAAAAACCAAACAAAAAAGTGATAATTGAACTTGATTGTACATTTTACAGACAATCATCGCCAGATTTCTACTTCTAATATGTAGATTAAATGTTGTAAGTTGGAATTTCCAAACTTGTGTATTATTATTGTGTTTTTTGAAATATTGATGTGATATCCACGACCATTATGCATAATGGACACACACGATACCGGTTCACTGTTTCTCTCTCTCAAAAAAAAAGAAAAATCGCACCAAACCGTACACCCGCAAGCATACACTTTTTTCGTCCGATAAAATTTTATCTACAAACCACCAGCAAGTGGACGAGTAAATACATCGTGCAATAAATAAGCCACTGTGCGAGTTATAACTGCATTTATTTTCTCTAATATTTTATATTCTCATAAATACGCTGTCAATTGAAATGATTGCCATCATAACTCGCATTGAGTTCAAGTGATAAATATCTAATTTTCTGTCGATACTGCAAGCCGTACGAATATCCCATGTCAAATTAAAGTAAGCTCTCGATTTATTGTCCCCCAAATAATCCCTGTAAATAGGCATTCTTTAAAATGACTAAAAACGTTTCAGGTTACACTTTTCATTATATTCTTGTGTTCGATATTTTATTTGCTGTCAAAAGAAAAGCCAAAGTTAACATGTTTATCTCTTTTAATTTATATTTTTTTACTTGATGGGTACAGGTATAATTGAAAAGTGTCAAACAAAATTGTTAAAATAAAAATTTATTTTGAAATGTCAATAGTGAGGCTGGTGATTATTGCGGTGGGCAGCGATTGTCGCAGGAAGAATCGTCGGAGTACGAGACGGATTTTGTGCCGTCGTGTCCGCAATGCGAGCCCGAAAAGCAACGAAAGCGAGAAGAAGCCGACCTGATATGTTTCCACTGCCAAAACGAGATGGAAGTGTGTTCACGCTGCAATACTACTCAGTCGGAAAATTCGAGCAGCGAGGACAATCCGTCGGTGCAAACGCAGACCAGTGTCGCAGATTCGGCCGGTGTCCAGCCGGCTACCGAGCGACTCGCCACCATCATCGAAGCCCGGGGCGACACCGGTTCCTGCAGCGACACCCCCGACAGCGACCCGCCTCGCAAACTCAACGGTTCCACCAAGTCCACAATTCTCAATTACATCATCATGCTTATCCTCTAAATCGATGTTCCACCATCGCTGACTTTTTCTCTCCCGATTTCTCTAACAGCGATCTTTTACAATTACTCGTCGCTTTTCTTTCATTCCCTCTCTAATATCAAACGGGATTTGAATCTTTTGAATTTGCAAAGAAAAAAAAAGAGAAACAAAATGGTAAATGATTTATTACCGGACGATGCGCACTTTCGCAGCCGTATCAGAATGAATATCGGATGCGTTCGAACAAGTTTGTCATTCGAAAAAGTTTTTTACTGCGTTAAACATTTTATATCTCAGGAGAAGTCTTACCGAAAGCGCGTCACGGGCGTTATAAAAGTTCCTTTTACGTTGAATCGTAACTGCTAACAAGTTGTAAATTTAACATCACGCATTTAAGAAGCGTTGAAAATGCGACAGAAAGGTTTTCCCGTTGAAATTTAATAACAAAAAGGCAACTTTTTTATACCCTTTTATTTTTCATAACAATTTCATGGCGAATGAACTCGCTTTCTGCATTTTTCATCCGTCGCTGTTTATACGATTTTCAAGATTAATAAGTTTTTATTATCAAAATGCAATTCAGTTTTTGTCTCTTGTTAAAAGTTCGCAGGGGGAACGGAGATGAACATATCAAAAACTTTCTTAACGATATCAAAGCGGATTCGGTTGATCTCTTGATTACTTTTGGATCTCCAGATTGAATTCGATAATTGGTCTTTTCAATTTGAAAAAAAGCAATTTCTTTTCCTGCAACATTCAAAGGATTCGATTTAAAATCATGCAAACCATTTCATTCATGCAACATTAGAAATAACAACAAAAAAGTACAAATAAAAGCCTTTTTGTAAGTTCACTAGAAAGAATAGCATCGGGGCTATCATTTAAGCACGGTATTTCGTTTTCCATAACAAAAATGTTGAATCGCTAAAACAAAAAAGAAAAGGAAAGAGGAAGCCACGACGATCGAATGTGGTTGCGACTCGCTGCTCGAATAAGCGTACACTGTAAATAAAAGAGACTGCCAAAAAAAAGGACGTTAATGACCCATACGTTATATCGTTGTATAGTTTTATCATAGTTAGACTCTAATTCAAGTTTGTTAACGAGGCGCAGAGTAATACAAATGAACAGAAATACGATAGAGAACAAACAAAAAAGTGAACATTCAAACTTATTAACAAAACTAATAGGAATGCGCAGGAATAAAAAAGAAGCTTTTACGTGAAGAGAAGAAAAAAAAAGAAGCGAAAAAATAGCGCGGCTCTCGCACGCATTCGGGACCAACTAAAAGCTGCCATCGTGAAAATGCCGGATACATTTATTTCAAATTTTCTGTATCGAATCGCACACCAGAGCTGAGCCCCGCACGAGTTCTATTTCGCATGCGGATTTTCGTTCGACAGTTTAGCTCCCCAGATCTGCTTTGCGATTAAGCGCTAAATTGGCAGCAAATTGTGAGGACGCCGAGCGATTCCCATGGTTCGAGAGAAGCCAAACGAAAATGAACAAAAATGTAATAACAGTAATAAACTAGTGCGGATTTTTTACTCGAATTCATATAGCGAAACTAAAACTTTGGATATGCGATGTTTGAGAACGAGACAGCGCGCCAGACGTCGGTGTCATTTTCACGATAAGCTTCGCGCGTTTTGAACTACAACTCGATATTTGCAAAACCTTTTGTCACGCGCGCTCGGTCATTTTTTATTTTTTTTTAATTTTTGACCGCGCACTGTATGAATTTTGACGGACAAATAGCGTTTACTGTTAAGGGAAATATATTCAGCAATAATAAAAATGATTGTGTATTAAATTGTTTAATTATAATAAAGATTTTAATTGCTGTTGTTAATTGGGTGGACAAATTTTAAAATCGGTCAGATTTTGTCGTCGGGAGTTGAAAAAAGGAGTTGTAACTTTTGGTTCGCATTTCCTTCTAGTAACGTAATTGTTTTCGAACGTAAAAGCGATAAGCAAACATGTACAAATGAACGATTTTTTTGCGTTTTTTCTCTCACTCTTTCGCGATTTTTACCTATCATGGGATGATTAATTGTTCGATGAGTAAAAGGAAGAATGTTTTATGTGATATAATCAAGCGAATCGCACTAATTGCTAGTTGTACGAGCGTTTATAAAATCATTACATTAATAAATAATTATGAATAAAAAACCAAGAATAAAATGAAATAAAATAAAAATTAAATAAAAGAAATCTTTTACCGCGGAGATGTTTGTACGAGTAATTCTTATATCGAGCAGAAGAGAACATAAGAGAGACGATTGTTGATGAAAAAATGAAAAATATATTCGGTAAACGAATCTACCTCACGGGAATAGCGCTGCAACTTCAAAGTTAGATCGATATGTACGTGAGGAAAAAATGCTCCTCGGTTGAATAAATGCCGATGCGTTAAAGAAAAACTACCATTTTATTGCTCCTTGTCATTTTTGCGCGTTTTGATCTTACAGGCAACTGACAGCTTTCGCTCTGACAATTGCGTTCCTTCGTTTTGCTAAAAAATAAAAGATTCATCCGCGTACTTTATGTCTCTCGAAGCAAAAATTGCCAAATAGATACGATTAAATTTTGCTATTTGTATTCAGGCAAGTGTTCGTTGTATTACTATAGATTTACTTCGGCAACACTCATAAATCAAGTTGAAATAATTTCTTGATTATCAGGAGCAGGCACGAAATTGTTATGCAAATTTTTGACTTGTTACTATAAAGTTCCGTGAAATATCTCGATCGTAAGCATTCTTGCAAGACGTGTATATATCTTATGAGTTTACATATTCAAATTTCATAGTTTCATATTTTGTTCATCCCAGTCTAATGATATTTTAAAAATTTATTTTTTAATTTTAAATGTTATGTTTTTAATTGTGAAATGAGTTTTTAATTTTACAACATTTTAACCTTTTATGTAAACAGAATTCAGTTATTAAACTAACATTTGCGAAAAAGATAAAAACCTTAACTGGTAAAATTTGATTACTCATTCTCTCGGTTTTTTTTTTCAAATATCATTCTTACTTATGAATAAAAAATGATTTTCATTTATGAACTAGTCAATTAAATAAATAATGACCAATAACAAAATCTGCTAAACTAGGAACATAATAACACAAAAAAGTAAATAAGCATCGAGAATAAACAACAAATCAATCTACTTGTAACAAAAATAAAAGAAAAATTTGTAATAAAAAAAAATCTTTTTGAATAATTCATTATATACAATTCATACAACTTGTCACGAATATCAAATATACGCAATGGACGTATACTGATGCTGTCATGGGAGATGTGTGTGCGTGAAAACGGTGTTTAATATCAACGACTTTGTTACACCTCGTCAAATCAATTTCTTTTTTAACTTTGAACCTTGAACGATTGTTTAAAACGCATTATATTCTAAAACAAAAAGCTGCCAACATATTATAAGACTAAACAATTTTTTGTTTGTATCACAGTATCAAATTTGTTTTTGTATTATTCGATAACTGAAATTTTGTCTTAAAATAGTGACTCAGAAATCAATGGAGAAAATACCCTGTTCAAAATTGTAAATGTGCTGCAAGAAGTTTATTGTTACTGTTTATTGATATTAGAGTTGAAGTTAATATACAAAAATATATGATACCAATATACTGCAACAAAGAAATAAGTTTCGGTCGAGGTATGAACATAAAACGTGTATCGTATTTATTTAATCCTACCTTATATCTCCGTTCTATTTTGAGCCGACCATACCATTTTCGTGAAAACGAATATCAGATCAATATAAGATATTCAGGGTATAAGAATCAGAATAGGATCGAACCACATAGGCAGAAATTTTGACCAGGGTATTAAAGTGCAATACTGAATAAGCGAATAAAAATGAAGAATATTTGCAACGGTGAAAAAAAAATATATACCAAAATGAAATTAAAAAAAATTGTAAATATGCGATCCCATCGACCACAATTTTTTCGCCTAGAACAAACTTACCCCAATTTTGCATAATGCAAGACCATTTTTGCATTAAAAATTGTATTATTTTCATATCAAATCAAACTAAACAAATTAAATTCAAAAAATTGGAAATGAAAAATGACGATTACAATAATTCTTGCCCATTTTTATATATAAAAAATTCGAACTTTTAGATGGGGTAATTTTGTACTCCGGTGTTTTTTTGTAGAGAGAAAAACTATAAATTTATAGTAAAATTCAGTTTTGATTGGAAGATGGATTATAAAAACAATGGCAATGTTGTATCTGTTTAGAGTTGCTTTATCATGTACACCCTTTTGTCTTACATTGTTACTCCATTGGGGCTCATTCTGATCGCGTGAATAATGGTGTACTATAGAAACGGAGGATGTCGCATTGTTCGTTTGGTCCGCGTTTTTTTTTTGTAAATAAAATGTTTAGCCCAGCGGGTTAGATTTTGTGATAAAAGAGAAACTTAAACTTATGTAACTGTATAAATTATCTAGACTTTGCTATAACTATATATATATTGTATAATAATTTATATTTGCAGATTGTTACTTCGCATCCCTCTTCGAATTTGACACTTCTCTTCCATTAAGATGACGAAATAAGATTGAATAAGCAACGTATAAATGTACCGAACAACGATTTGTATACTCATAGCGTTTATAATAATTTATTATTTCGGATGTGCAGAAGATGAGATTGAAAGATGTGACAAATCGCAACTCATAACTTTTATTAGAGTTAATGATTGACACTTATAGTTGAAATAATATTGATGTTTCATATATAAAAGTTCATCTCACGGTGTGCCAATGAAAAGAGATAATTTTTTTTTCTCGAAATGTGATGCGTCCTGTATGTAAAAAATGAAAACCGTATGGATGTAATTGATCAATTTCTACGTGTTATTCTTATGTACCTCCGTATAGACGTTATTTTTAAATAAAAATCAACGGAATTAGAGTATGATGCTCCTGAGCGCGACTGACTCTAAGATCAAATGTCATAATGCGAATCATAGATTTGACAAAATATAAATAGGCCATTCAAGTCCAGCATCCATTATTTGTCACTTATTTTTTCTCCATCCCTCTAATAACTTTTCTCAGACAAAAATATATTCCTCCATATATGTTTCTTATTTCTTGAGTTGTCAAATAGATCTGAAACGAAAATGTAAATAAATCGATTATTCCATTATTATCATTATTATTATTATTATTATTATTATTTGGAAGATATTTTGTTACATAAATATTATTATCATTTTATCATTTCTTGATATGATTAAAACAATTTATTATTGAGGATTGTTTACTTTATTGAAATCTCTTTCCAATTGTTTTTGTTTCATTTGATTTTATTTGTCATTCACAGTTTTATAATAAGTAAGATGAATTTTAATTGTTTATTTTTTAAATATGAAAAGTAGAAATCGTACTTACCGACTGAGTAAAATTGTTCTTACCATACTGCAATAATCAAAGATGTTATTTGAAAAATAAATTTAAAAAAAGCAAAAATCGGAAAGGTTCATCAAGATATAAACAGGGATAGATTGTTAAATGAAGAAAACAAAGTTTTGATGACAGGAGCAGTATTGTAGAAAATAAAAAATGGACGGTACGGCGAAAATCATGACGCCGGCCCGGGGAATCGTCGCACACATTCAAACAAAATTACATGCGTGACTTGTGGAGGCACTCACACAAACGAGCAATTAACCGACACGCCTGTAATTTTAGCCTTGAACCCAGACGCACGTTGCTTGCATTTTCAAAATCAATCCCCCCGAAAAATCATGCAAAATCAAAACAAACAAAATTCGCGCAGTCAAATTAAATAAACAAAAATTATTCCTTAAAAAACTACCCGAAGGGCGGTCGAATCGACCGAATAATTAAAACAGAAAAAAGTGTTCGGGCCGAGAATGTCGGGCGAGAATTTGTGTGGCGGCGCTGGCGTCGTAGGGAAGATCGGAGTCGAGCTGTATGCGCATGTCATCTCATTCTCCCGATCTCTTTCTGTCGTGGCATCTGGAGGTGAGTGGACGTTGTGTAAAAGCATTGAAAATTAATCCAAAGTCACGGCGGCGTAATCCAGACATCGCATCGCAGGTAGCAAAAATAATGGTTCATCAAATATTGTGCTCGTGTTTTGTGCCAATAGTTTTGTAAAATATCGCTCAAAAACGATGGGACGGGCCGCGCGCGCCGGCCGCGTGCTTGCGCCGACGACCTCTCGGGTCTTCTCCATGGGCCGACCTTGACGCGCACCGAGTTCCCCGACCGGGCCAATTAATGTTTCACCCGTTCGCCAACAATTTGACCGAAAAATCGACGAACCTCGCTTGGGAATCGCCCGACCGGATGCACAATGGCGGTCGTCGCTTGTCAGTGAGAATGCCGCTTCGAACAAAGAGCCGAAAACTAACCAGCTGCACCCTTTTCGGGCTCCCGCGTCCTCTTCGAAAATGTTTCCCTTCGTCTTCGATCTCAACCCTATCGATCTCAACTTACTAATTATCGCGCACCCTTAAACATATGGCGTTCAAAAAATCTGACGATAATTTGAGGTTGGAAAATTTTCTCAAGGGGGGTTTTTTTTCTCGTTGCGCCAAATCGTGCAAATTATTGTCGCTTAACAACCGCGAATTATTCCATCACGTGTTTGAGATGAACGTTAACCTCATAACCCGCGTGGAAAGTTAACCTGCGCGCTAACACATGCTTTAAAAATAACGTGGCTTTGCAACCTCTCCCTTCGGCTCTTCTTTGTAATTTCAAACAGCTAGATTTTGCTCTCTTATTATTTCCTGCTTCAATTCTCCTTATTGCATATTCAGCGATGCAAATTTGAGTCCGTCTTTCGGAACCGGAGTCTGATTCCGATGTTTCTAATTATAACTTTTACATTCTTTCATTTGTACAATTGTTCCTCTGTTCATTTCGTTTGAAAAGCCTTGTAGAAACTCAAAAGAAAGTTGTCAAAAAATTGCAATTTATATGTACTATTTGTTTTTATTTTCTAAGTTTTGTTTGCGAAGTAAAAAAAATATAACAATTGTCGGTCGCTGAAAATGGTGATCGTCGTGAAATTGTCCTCACGTCGACGTGCGCTTTGCAGTGTCGATGCATGTACAAAATGGCGGCCGCCAGTGATTCTCGAATGTTCACGGCAGTCGCCACGTGGACGCGGACAAAGACGGAAGTATACGCTAACACATTCCATCCCTAGCGGTAAATCGTGATGTTGCAACTCGCCGAAATTGTTCACGTTTAATAATATCAATTTCAATTATTTCAAAACAAAACGAATATATAAAACAAGTTGGAAAAAAAAATGTTGGCACAAAACTGAGTTTGAGAACCAGAAAATTTGCTACCTTTCACTATAATCTATCTTACAATGACTAATTAAAATAAACAATGATTAAATAGAAAAAAAAATTGAAAATAGAAAAAAAGTCATATCAAAGATGTGATAAAATTGATTGGCAATAACGTATCTGTTTGTGTTTTTTCAGTTTTGATTGTGACCAGAAAGTAATCTCAGAAGTACCAAAATGGGTAAAGAAAAGGTTCATATTAACATCGTCGTCATTGGACACGTAGATTCAGGAAAATCGACCACCACTGGTCATCTGATCTACAAATGCGGTGGAATCGACAAGCGTACCATCGAGAAGTTCGAGAAGGAAGCCCAGGAGGTAATTATCATTTTTTTAATCAAACAAAAACAACAAAGATGTAAAATTAAAATATAAAAACAGGCATAAACAACAATAAATTAATTTAAAACTGTTTTCCAGATGGGTAAAGGTTCTTTCAAATACGCTTGGGTGTTGGACAAACTGAAAGCCGAGCGTGAGCGTGGTATCACCATTGACATTGCCCTGTGGAAGTTCGAGACGTCCAAATACTACGTGACCATCATTGACGCCCCTGGACACAGGGATTTCATCAAGAACATGATTACCGGAACGTCGCAGGCTGACTGCGCCGTCCTGATCGTTGCTGCCGGTACTGGTGAATTCGAGGCCGGTATCTCGAAGAACGGACAGACCCGTGAGCACGCCCTGCTCGCCTTCACTTTGGGAGTGAAGCAGCTCATCGTCGGTGTGAACAAGATGGACTCCTCTGAGCCACCTTACTCCGAGTCCCGTTTCGAGGAAATCAAGAAGGAAGTCTCGAATTACATCAAGAAGATTGGTTACAACCCGGCCTCTGTTGCCTTCGTTCCCATCTCCGGATGGAACGGTGACAACATGCTCGAACCATCCTCCAAGATGCCATGGTTCAAGGGATGGAACGTCGAGCGCAAGGAAGGCAAAGCTGAAGGCAAGACGCTCATCGAAGCTCTTGATGCCATCTTGCCTCCATCCAGGCCTACTGACAAACCTCTCCGTCTTCCACTCCAGGTAAAAATTCAATCTTCAAAAAAATCATTTTCAGAAGAATGTTTTCAAGCTTTTAAATGATGAAAAAAAGTTGAATCATTCGCGGTTTCCACCGGAGGATACTTGTATCTGGTGATGGCAAGAATGCGTCTGATAAAAGCTTGAAAAAAATAGTAAAGGCAAATTAATATAAAAAAAGTTCATTTAAATAATTGAAGAATATTCATTTTATTAATAAACAAAATGTTGTTTTGCAGGATGTTTACAAAATCGGTGGTATTGGAACAGTACCAGTCGGTCGTGTGGAGACTGGTATGTTGAAACCCGGTATGGTTGTCACATTCGCTCCAAACGCACTTACCACTGAAGTTAAGTCTGTCGAAATGCACCACGAAGCTTTGACGGAAGCCGTCCCCGGAGACAACGTTGGTTTCAACGTTAAAAACATCTCCGTCAAGGACTTGCGTCGTGGATACGTCGCTGGTGACTCAAAGAACAACCCACCCAAGGGTGCTGCTGACTTCACCGCACAAGTAATTATCAGTTTACCAAATTATTTAAAACTTCACGTGTTTTGTCCAATGGCATAATGATGAAAAAATGGACCACTTCATTCGCGGTTTCCACCGGAAGGTCTTCGGATCTGGTGATGGTCGAAGCGTCTGAATGCCATTGAGATAAAATAAAAAGTTAATAACATAAAATACTTGAATGAATAAAAAATATAAAGTTTTAGAAGAGAAATTAATTGTTTATTAATTTTTTTTAGGTCATCGTGTTGAACCATCCTGGTCAGATCAGCAACGGTTACACGCCAGTGTTGGATTGCCACACGGCCCACATCGCTTGCAAATTCTACGAAATCAAAGAAAAGTGCGACCGTCGTACCGGCAAAACCACCGAGACCGACCCAAAGGCCATCAAATCTGGCGATGCCGCCATCGTGAACCTGGTCCCATCAAAGCCCATGTGCGTCGAGGCCTTCCAGGAGTTCCCACCCCTGGGACGTTTTGCCGTTCGTGACATGCGTCAAACGGTGGCCGTTGGTGTCATCAAGGCTGTCAATTTCAAGGACGCCACTGGAAAAGTGACCAAGGCTGCCGAGAAGGCCGCGAAAAAGAAATAACTGCTCGACAAGAACGTGGCAGCGAGCGTCGTCTAGCGGTCAACGACGTGGTTTGCCGTCTGCATTGCCTGTGCGTCTGCAAACAACACAATCTGACAAAACGACGTCGACAACTTCGACAATTGTTTCACCGCAAGGAGTTTCGCCGGAAACGTGAATTTAAAACCTCCTTCTTCCTCATACCTTCAACCCCTTCCCCTGCCCCCCCCCCCCTTTCTTCCTTCCACGATTGTCCAGTCAATGGACTTCATGAGAAAAGACTTGGCGCACGTGCGGCAATGCCGACATAAACCACGCGACGACTTACTAACATCAACCATCTTAAGTTAGCTCGGCTTTTAATTATATTTTCTAATTATTATACGGAGATAATAAATCTTACTCTGCGATACTCGACATCTTTGCCCGTTTTTCTTTATTTAAGCACACATGTTTTTACCTTTTTTATCATCATGTACAATCATGTCCATTTTGTTTTAGTTTTTTTTTCCTTTTGGCCACCAGAGGTATCCACATTCAACTGTGCAGAACCAGTCCTGCGCTTTTTTACACCGCAACTCAAAGACGAAGTATTTTTAAAGACTCGGATTTTATATATACGATTTATATGGAAATACAAATACAACTCGACTATTTTTTGATCCGGCGATTTAATGTTGGTCAATTGATAACTAAGAATTTGTAAAGCACAAATGGTTAAACGGTGTTCTGCATTCAATTGGGATCGGTTGACGATGACTTACTGTGTACATACGAGTGATTAATCGTTACAATTCATTCACGTAAGGAATAATAAAGAAGCTGTGGAATCGATCACGTTTCAGGCGTTCTTTTCCACCTTCTCGCTTTTTTTTTCTACCACTTAATAATTATTTATATATTTTTTGTTTCTGGTTCGTGCGTAAGTATGATTTTTTAACTTCTACTCTTTTATTCAATCTCAAAATTTTGTTTCCTTTAAATGATTGAACTTTTCATTCAGATTTATTACAATGTAAACGTTATTTCGTTTAACTGCTTAGCTCTATCAATTCGAAATCTATTCAAAAAACTGAAAAAAAACTTCTTGAAGTCCAAAGGCTTTCTATTGAAAAATTATTAATTTTCAACTATAAATAGAATTTTTATTCTGAAAATAAAAAAAATGCAGACAAAATACCTGTAAATCGTAATTTAGAAAAGGAAAAAAGTTAGCAATTTGGGCTAAAATTTGTGATTTAAATTGAGTTTTATTTATAAAACTCAGTTTCTTGCGTCTGAGCTTCAAATTTTAATCACTGACGATTTTTTAATTCATTTGATGAATGATCAGGGGGTATAGATATTGCGATAATATTTAATAGTTCTCCAGACATGCGTCACCCAACAAAATTGCAAACATTGACGATAACAAAAATGAATCAATTTTGCTGGAATAGTGGTTTGCCTTGAAAATGCGCTAAGGGTGTACTATACCTATATCTATGAAGACGTGTTATAGGTAAACGCGCTTGTTATTTGCAAACATGATTTGCGCACTATTCTACGCAATACATGACGGCCGGCTTCTTAACCGTGCGTCGATAGTCATCACAAATAACTGTATATCTTGAATTGATGAATTTATTTTGTTTATAAGCAAACCGTACAGAAGAGAAGGGTACAGTACAAATGCCGGCTTATCTCCAGATGAGTTTTAGTCTTCCAAGAGTGATTCAACAAATCTGACGCTCAGTTTTTTTCCAAGATGTCCAGTCGTCGAAAAGTCGCTTTGCTTTTCCTTTGCTTCTTACTTGTCTGCTCTTTTGCGGGCATTGCAAGCCGGAAAATCATAATGGATGTGTTTTATAAGAAAATTCAATCGAGTCAAGTGGAACTCATCTTTCACAATCTAACTGAAAAAGTCAATCTAACTGAAATAGTTAATTCAACTGAAATAATCAGTCCAACTGAAAACGCTACAAATAATCATCAGGTAAGAAAAACAACTTTAAATTTATAACAAGGAAATTTGAAAGTTAAAATGTTAAAAATAAGTTATTTAGATTATTTATTAATCAGAATTTCTAATAAATTGGTTTTTTCAGATTCAGTTTCGTCCATCAAGTGTGAACACTTGTCCAAAAAATATGCGGGTTTTCAAATTGTTACCAACGAACGAGACAATCTGCGAATGCATGCCCCGGTTTTTATACTATGCAAAAAGTGATTCCTGTTACGAGGCGTACAGACAAGGACCATGCAACTCGACGTCTGAGTACCTCATCCTCTCAGAGAAGAATAAAACGGTCAGATGCATGGACAATCCATGTAAGGTTGACGGCCAGGTGCTGTACGAGGGAAACTGTTATCCGCTGCAGAGCATCGACGGTCCCTGCGGCCCCGACAAGTACTTAAACATCAACGAGGACACTTTCAAAGTGGAGTGCATGGACAGCGACATCGTGCCTTTCATCATCGTCAAGTTTCCCAAATTAGATTGCCCGGCCGGCACTCGGAGAAACTCTTTGAACATTTGCAAAGAAGAAATTAAAGATGATTCGTAATGTTTTGCAAACTTCCCTTTTTTCGAATAACTCTTTATAAGATGTTATACATCTGAACTAGTTTTCCATGTTTCATTTATTTATTATGTTATATTTATTTATTATACCAGAGAATTTCATTAGAATTTGTTCAACAAATAGAAAAAGAAAATGAAACCAATTTTTTCAATTTCTTTTTCTGCAGGATCTGCAGGATACTGTTTTACGACATGTCATAAAAGAGTATCCTTTTAATTTAGTATGTTGTAGTTTTCTTGTCTTCTTTTCCATTCCATAGATTAAAAAACACGAAATCGATCTCCTCAACTGATTATGTCATCATACATAACTATTGTTATATCATAATATTTATTCTTAAATAACAATGTACTTAGACACGTAACAAAATTGTATTTACAATTGTTAATTAAACTTTTTTACTCCCAATGAAACTCATTTTTTAAAATAGTTTTAAATAAACAAAATCATGACAACTTATATCCCCGATGAAATGAGCTTTCCATCTTGAAAGTTGCGTCATAAAAAGACGGTTCAATTACAAAATATACTTATTAGACGTAACAAAATTGTATTTACAATTATTAATTAAACTTGCGTTAAATTTTTTACTCCTATTGAAATTCATTTTTTAAATAGTTTTAAATAAAAAAATCCTGACAACTTCTATCCCCGATGAGATTTCCATCTTAAAAGTTGCATCATATAAAACGAACTTATCCGTGAGTAATTCAACTTGCGTCCAAGCTTTGACTGCTTGTTGTGGCCTCGATTAATTTCCGTCTTTCCCTGTACATTGAAACTTTCATATTCTCCATCTGGTGGTATCTGAGCATCTTGAGAACTGCAAACACCGAGAGTCCCACCCAGATGGAGAGGCTGCTCCAGGTTCCGAATTGGGCGGCACCCATCTCGATATGAAAGTTAGCGGTGTTGATCCCGTCTGCCTTGTCGATGTCGTTTCCTGCGGCCAGCTCGCAGGAGGGAAAACGTTTGGTCATGCATTGACACCAAGTCATGAATCCGAGCGTGACGAAGATCGCGGCGATCAGAGTCGCCATTGTGAGGAAGATGCAGCTCACAACGTCAATAAACGCGGACAAAAATGAGCTGTCCTTGTCTCGGTACATGAGCATTGAAAGCCGGTAAATCTGAATCACGGATGTTATCAGGAGCAGAAGACCGACAAAGATGGCGTAGTTGCAGTACGCTTGAGATGCCCAGTTTGCCACAAACTGACCGTCCGTTTCCTGCCACGTTCCAGTTGAAAATAGCAAACAATGGCCTCTGCGAAATAAACGAACCATTTTCTTTAATTTACATAATATAACTTCATATAACTTTTTATAATCGATTATTCATTTATTTATTTGTATCTTGTTATTTAATTTATTTTGTTTGTTGTGGTTTGAAAAAAAGTTTTTCTAAGAAAAATTAGTGATAGGATTTGATTGTCACCTGAATTCATCTTGATGTAAACTCATCGGAACAATGATACACAAGGATAAAATTAATGCCACCACGTAACCTGCTATTTGGCTGAGTAATAAGATGTTAGTCAATGCCATTGTGATGATTTCAACCTCCTAGATCCTTATGTTTGTAACCTTTGTTTATCATCTAAAATACAGAAAATCATTGTTAATAAACTTGTAAAATTGTTTTGAATTTTGAAAAAACAAGAATTATTTAAGTTGGGGTGATTTTCATTGATGTATATGATCAACTTGAATACGATGATGATAGAATAAAAATGATTAGATCAGATCAATTACGTCGCAAACAATTGTGGGCGACGAATTTTTAACAAAGAGGTTATGTCAGATTAACAAAGGAGTCTAGAGTTTAGTCAACGTAAATTTGTACAACATCTACGAGTAAAGAAATAAAATACAAGTAAAACAGCAGATCTGCGTTGTTTCATATGGAAAATTTGTAGAGATAAATACGATATCGTGTTGTAGATATCGGAGTATTGTCACTTGCTCTATGTTTTTCTAATTTGCTCGCTCCTAAATTATTGTTCCACTAACCAACTTATTTCACGACATTTTTGTTGAACAATCTTCACAAAAATTGATCATCTGGTTGTTTTATATAAATAAATACTTTTATTTATTTTGTGCCTCTCGATGTACGTTGGGAAATGTCAAAAAACATTCTCTACCTTGTCATGTCGATAATGAAGAAACCGACCTTACCGACAGAAATTAGAAACGTCAAAAAATGATTCAACGTCAACATAACCTCAAAAAAGCCAGATAAACAAGTTGGCACCCGTTGTTTTTATTTAATTAGAAGGGTTAGTTACCACAAAATAATCATGACAAACGATACGAAAACAATAGACAAGTTCTTGGATTATTGTTGGCAAGAGATTTTCAGTTTGATAAAAGATGCTGCTGTTTATATTGACCATACCATGGCGGAGTGTTTACATTGGTACACGGGTGACAAGGCTTATTCAGTATTAAAAAATTCTGGAGCAATTTCTGTCCATGAAATTGCGATGTACAACTTTTCGGTAAAATTATCACATTTTTTGTATATTAAAAATTAGCCACAATAACAAAAAATAATTAAAATTATTGTTCCTTCCAGTATGTCAAGGTTCAAAACACGAAAAAAGCTGTTCTGATAGCGGCATCTCCTGAGTCTTCCTTTTATGACAAAACGTTGAAGATGATAATAGAAAAGAATAACTTTGAAGAGTTTGTTATTGTGTGTGCTGCCTGTCCGGATATTCTCAATCTTACCTCAATCGAATCGAACGAGAACAATTACGCCAAGTTGAAAAATAACGTTGTTAAATGGATGGGACACAATAATTCCGTGGTGAATAAACCTTCAAGTTTCAAATTTGTTTTTATATTCAAGATGAACCAAAATTAATAATTGCATTTTTCATTCAGCAAGCAGATGTTAGAATAATGTACAAACCAATCTTTGTAGCTGCGATTAACGAGGATTTATTCGTCACGCCTCCTTTTGGACACCTGATGCCATCCATAAGCGGCACATTTTCCGACGAATGTGAAACCGACGTGGAATATTTCATCTCATCTTTTAACAGCTTCTTTGCTTATTTCCAAGCCAAGGAAGATGTTTATGCTCTAGGCGGTTTGAGCGAATATCTTCTAAACAAATTTGAAAACTCTTCCCAAGTTAGTGAACGGAGGAAGGTATGCTCGTATGACATTATGAATTTTCTATGTAAGTTAAATGTTTTTAATTAATTATGTGTTTATTTATTTACATTGCAGAGTGTAACAGCGAGGCAAGGTGTATCTTTGATACTGGTGGACCGAACTTTAGATCTTTGTTTGAGTACAAGTTACAACACTGAATCTCTCTTGGGAAGGATTTGTTGTACACTGCCAAAATTAACACATCACCAGAATGACGTTGCTATCAATATGTCTTCTCTTTGCACGGACAATGAGGTGAATTGAAATCATTGTCCAATTGTGTAATAAATATTTTAAATTTTATATAAACAATTTTATTCATAAAATTATTTATATTTATAATAATAAAATTTGTGTAAATAATTCGTAAAGTAATTCATGTTTGTTTTTCTTTTTAAGGACTGCGCAACATCATCAATGGTGGCAGGATGTTTAGCAACAAAAAACACCGAGATGTTGGATATGCTGCTGGTTAAGAAGCAGAAAGATATTTTGCTCGCGTTAAACAAGATGCTGATTGATATGTGTTCTTTAAGCAGTCCCAAAGCGAGGATTTCTACTCGAGTGTCTGTCCATAGTTTAGAAAAGTGTGTTCAAAATTATCGTAATAACGAAAATGTGGCCTCTCTTGCAGGCCACAGTAAAAAACTGCAGGTAAATTTGTGTAAAAGCTTTTGAAACAATTTTCATTATTATGTGATAAATTCGATTAAATGATAACTTATTTTTATATTTTTTATCAGCATATAATTGCTGTAATCCAAGCTCTTAAATCTGACAAAACTAATCGTATCGAGCTACTCATCGGCTTGGAGAAATTGATCTTGCAAAATTTAGCAATCAGTCGTGATTCTTCGAGCATTTTGAATCAGGTTTGTATTTAAATCAGTTTCGTAAAATAAAATAAAAAAATTAATGATTCGCAGAATAATTACTCACAAGATAATTTCTTCCATTTCAGATTAGCAACATCATAAAAACAAGATCCAACAGAGGACTGGAGACAGAAGACATTCTTATACTGCTGATTCATGTTTATGCCTTGACCGATCCAGATTTTAAATTTGCAGTTCAACAAGAAAACCAACTGGAAAGCACCCTCGCAAACGCTGTTTTCGAAGACATCAAACGGTGCAACGAGTCGACTTTTATTTGCGGTTCCTCGGCTTATTATCAATCTTTATTACTTTTGGGTAACTTTGTTATTATCAATTAATTGCAATATCTAAATTAAACTTTTTTTAAACATACAAACTAAACTAAAAAAAACTGAAAATTTTTGCAGGTGTCGAAGATGACCAGATGGCGAAACAATCTGCCCAGAAAATTACTAGCCAAATAATGGATACTTTACATCTTGTAGCGAATTGTCGACAAAAACTACGATCTTATCGGTATGTAAAAGATTAAAATCAGAATTTTAATTCGTAATTTTTTATATAAAAACATCTCATTCTTTCAGGACTTTTATAATGAAACATAATCCACAAGAAGCTCAATGCAAAGGCATCTTAGAACAACTTGTATCCGACCTATTGAAACCAGTGCCAGCCGATATTCCGGACCTGAAGAAAACTGAACCATCCACGATCGCCACAAGTTTAAAGTAAAAACGTACCATTTTTTATATAAATAATTATTTCAAGTTTATAAAATTAACTAATTTTAATCGTTGGTTTTTAGTCGCTTGATCAACGCCAAGAAGAGCCACCCTGCAGACAATCCTTGGATAATAATATACGTCTTGGGTGGAATCACTCCAAATGAGGCAAAAATCGTCAAGGATTTAGTCGTCCCAATGAAACATTCCTGTCCGAAAATAACTCTGGCAGGTTCGAGGCTACTAAACCCTTCCAACGTACTGGACCAAGTTTTAATATCAAATTTAAATGTAATATAGTAATTTACATTATCAATATAATAATTTAAGTGGTTTTTTAGATTTTTTGTGTCTTAAAAATAACCAGTTTAAGACTTGTTAAAATTACGATAGGTTGTTATTTGTACATTGAAATTCTTATAATTAAAGACAACAGAAGCTGGATTCTGTAAGTTGGTATTTAAAAATTTTCTCCTGGTCGTTGCGCTTGGATCTGACCGAGCCATACGATCCGCAAGATGTTCTCACAAGATGAATCCGATGATCAAGACATTCGGCGCAAGACCATGTGGAATAATTGTTCGCAGCAGGCATGAACTCCGTCGGTACTGTGTAGACCAAGTGAACTTTGTGCGTCAGCGTTGTGTAATTTTGTACAAGACACAGCAGCTGTTTCAAGTACAGGTCTTTCATCCACACATTGTCCTGATCCCTGTCCTGCCAATAAAAAGCAGTTAGCCCATCGATCATCACCAGAGCGACTTTTTTATTATGCAAAAGTTTGTTCTCCAGTGACATCAGACATAGGCGGAACTCGAACCCATCGTAACAATTGATCACCGTTACTCGATCCATGACAGATTTTAATTTTAAATCTACATTCGTCTGGTTGTGACTTTTGTTTTCGTCATTCGACCTTGGGATTTGTTTTTTTATCATCTCGTACAGCAGTGCGAGTCTAAAATCATGGTCCAGGTCGATTAAGATAGCCTCAGCATCGTCACAACTCGAGATGCAGTTTGCCAAAAGGTGTGTCAACAAATAAGTCTTGCCTGACGAGACGTTGCCAGCAATTTCCGTGGAGTCGCCATTTTTTAAATCTTCAAAAATCCTTCTTTCCAGCCCCTTCAAGGACGGACGCTTTGTCAACCGGCCGAACAATTGTAAACCACTTTCAACGTAGGATTGCATCTGAAAGTCGAAATTTACTGTTTGCCATTCAACTCGGTACAATTTAAGTTGTAAATAAACAATGTTGAAACAAAAAATAAACAATTGAACCTCGTACCTTTTTGTTTTTACCTGCTAAACCTTTTCGGTGCCTCTTTCAGAGTCACGATGCATCTTAAATTGGCGCCAAAATAACCGTTCCAGTCCTTGCCGATTTTCAAACAAGATGAGAAAAACAAACCTGAAGTTAGCCGCGCTTAACCTTTTGCCAACCGCGCAAAGTGAGCGGCGTACTGTCTAAAATGTCACTCAAGTTGGGGGCGTTGTTTTGATCGCCATGTATCTCTCTGACAAATGACAAAAACAGAGTTCCCTTAGTTCCGTGGCTACTCGTACCAAAATATGTGACAAACCGAATCGTCCGCGAGATACACAAACTAAGAACTGATCAAACGTGCCGTGGTGTGTACAGTTCGACCTGTCAGCGAACCATCGTCAGGTACTGTTGTCTTTAGCCTCCGTTCCCTCGACGTGATTCTTGGTTCCAACGTCATACAATCAACTAACAGTTCTCGTCCAGGCCAATAATTACAATCCTATTAACAACACGAGCCAGACCTTTGACCTTGAAAATAATTGTACCTCACAGAACAATACAAATCCCATTTTCTGCCAAAACACGGTTGTGTGAACGTGTCTGTGAGTTAATCATTCAAGAGTTAAAATATAGGTTAGGACATGTAAGGCCACATTTTTTTCTCCTGTCGAAATCCCGTTGGACGACGAAGATTATGCGATTAAAATGTGTTTCTTCTTTTGGCTTTGGTTATCCTGAACGGTACCCGAGCATTTTGGCATGTTTACGTGAACATTTTTGATTTGTCTCTTTGGAACGAACGATGTAAATAATGCATCAGTAGCTTTGTTGCACACTTCATCATTCATTAAGATACTTTTGTAATCGGTACTTGTTTACACTTTCAAATATGGTTATGTATAATGTTGTTTATATTTTTTTGAACTAATGATATTGTCATTAGGATATGCCATTGTTTACAGTTTTTGTTTGCACGTTATTTAATCTTTTTTTGGTCATTTTTTTCAGCAATGTCTTCGGTAAACAGCAACGATTCTTTGGGAACTTTGCAATGGGATGTACTGGAACTAGCTGGACATCTTCGTCAGGAGCGTTTGTTCATCAATTCGGAGCAGCAAAATTTACAGTCTCTCAATGAAAAGGTAAACAAACATTTATTTGTAAAAAAATATAAACAATGTCAAAACAATGATTAATTTTGGAGCAACTAAATATTTTCTTATGTGAAAAAAAATTCAATTAATTTTTGATTTATAAAGAACATTTGTTTATCAAATTGTCATTTTTCAGGTACTCTTTTTATCGTCAGAGTTGGCGCAACAAGCCTGGGTGACGAGCGAGCAGCGTGTGAATCTAAACCGACTGATAATCGCGCGCCCCGACTGCAGCCCGTCGCTCTGCTGCGAGAGAGCAAAACAGCTGGAGAGATGCGAATTCATAGACGCGTACAAGCAGTTGCAGTACCAGAGCTGCCTCTCCTACGGCGAGCTGCTGAACGAGCTGCGAAAGTCACCCAAGTTGCTGGCCGAGTACCTCGTAGAGGGCGAGAAAAGTTGCGACAACATGCAGGGTATCATTCAGTCGCTCGCTTCCGGCCTCTATGGCAACTGCCTGCTACCAGAGGACAAGATCTTCGTACTGAAATTATTGCGCGAACTCATGTCTCTGCAGGTAGAGTTGCGACGATTAAAATAAACTGCTGAGATGTGATTAATAAGAAAGTAATTAAAAACGATAAACAAGCAACAAGATGCATGAATTAGAGCACTATTTTACAAATTTATTAATCATAGAAGCTTTTGTTTGAATTCTTAGAAAGTACCAATACTGTTATAGCTTTATTTTCAGTCTTCTTCATTCATTTATTTATTAATTTTTTCCTTTTATCTCGCGGTTGATTTTCTTGAATGAATGAATGCTTTTCATTAACAATATTTGTAGGTCATCCCATCTGAGAATCCACGACGTCTGTTACGTCACGGAACCTGCGCCTTTTCCCGCCTCTACTCGATCTTCCACGAGAGTTTGTTCTCCGCCAAGTTGTTCCTCACGGCTGCTCTGCACGGGCCAGTGATGCAGCTGCTGATGGAGGAAGAGAGCTACCTGGACATCGACCCGGACAAGATCCTCCTGCGACTCGGACCGGCCGAACGGGCGAAAAAGTTCGGGAAGGAGACGAGTGCGGACTACCAGACGCGATTAGGTCGCCACCGGATGCAGGTTGTGAACGCCCTCGCGCGGATCGCCCAGCGGTTCATCGTCAGCATCCGCGAGAACATGCACTGTTTCCCGACCAGCGTCTGCTGGATCGTCCGCCAGATGGCGGGGCTGCTGGCGAAGAACTCCGCCCTGGAGGCGAGAGAGGTGCATGCGATGTGCACAGACCTCGTGTTCACTTACTTCATCTGCCCCGCGATCGTCAACCCGGAACCCTACGGCATCACCGACGCGCCCATCAGCGCCGTCGCCAGGTTCAACCTGATGCAGGTCGGGCAGATCCTGCAGATGCTGTCCTTAATCAAGTACCAGAACGTGGACCAGAAGGTCTTCGACCTTTACAAAAAGTTCGATAACGATTCCGTCTCGTCTATCATCGACGCAATGCTGGACGGCGCCATAGACGACCTCGATGAGGAGCCCTCGGTTTTCGTTGACAGCAACAAACTCCAGGGACTCTCCAGGTCCGCTGCTCTCTTCAAGGAGAGCGACCTACACGAGCTTGTCAATTTCCTCCAAACTGTTACAAAAGAGTTGCAAAAGACGTCTGGCCAAGAGGGCGACGAACAGTCCAAAAGACTCGCCGACATGGTGGCGAACCTGCCGGCCTCCCCAGCCAAAACTGCTGTTCCTGCGAGTCCGAATGCAAACCCCACAGAGCTTAATAGCAAAAAGGCCGGGATTCTGGGTAAAGTGGCGAAGGCCAGGGCAATTAAAGTGTCGTCCTCTAATTCGTGTCTGACAAACGAATCGGATGAGGCCCACGCAAGCTCTGCTGCCGAAGACGAGCTGTTGCATGATAAAGGACAGACCATCTTGGTGATCCCGTTTGCACCGACCGTCGGAGAGTCGGTGGGGTTACTGAGCGAACAAAAGGTGTTGTGCATGGAGATACACAAGAGTATCGATGGAGAGACACGCCAGGTTCCGATTAATTGCGAGGTATTGAGGCAGCATCATCAGAAACCTCCACGTAACGAGTCGCAGGAGAAGAGGACTAGGTTCTCATTGTCCCATGACGAGGGTTAGAATTAAATAAATTAATTTTAATCTTGATCTGATTTAATAATTTAATAATTCAATTGTATAATGTCATAATGTTTTAATGTTAATCAAATTTCATTATTTTAACCGTATAATATTTTAATCTTGATTCAATTTTGATAATTCAATTGTTATAATCTGTAATAGAGTTAATTTATAATTGTTAATTATGAAATTAATTATGTCATTATTTTCTTCATTACTATAATTATTTCATATTTATTAAATTTTAATAATATAATTGTTATCGTTTAATTAATTTTAATATAATCAATTTGTGTGTTATCTTGTTTTATCAGTGATGTTCGAGGGATCGATCGGAAACACTTCGGACAATTTGGAGGCGGTATCCGAAGCAGCGTCGAATCACAGCGTGGCTTCTTCATTGGAACTGGAGACTGAAGACCAGAACGATAATCTTTCTGATATGGTCTCTGCAAATGTTTCCGAGAGAGGAACCCCCAATATTTCAGGTTGATTTACAACCTAAGCTACCGATTTAGAATATGTAATCGAAACTAAAGTCTAATTTTAAGTACATTTTTAAAACTAATCTTTGAATTTTTGTAGGTCGTGATACACCTTCGTCCCAGATAACCGAGGGTGATGAAGCACGACGAGGAGAACCGAGACAACTTGACATGAACCGACCGTCCACGATCTCCGCGAAACAAAGTCGGTCTGAGATTGACGACAAATTTTGTAAATTTGAAATTAAAAAGCTCATTGAAGGTAGAGTAAAGAAATTCAGCTGAATGACTCGGACAAAAATTGTATTTTGCATAAAAAAGAATAGTGATACGAAATTCTGATTAATGTTTGTAGGAGATGAAACAGTCTCCTTGGTGTCAGACACGTGGTCTACGGACGTTCTGGCGTCGGACAGTGAGACAGTAGAGCAGCAGGAACGTTTCTTATTGCCTGCTCCTCCCTCGCAACCGGTCGCTCCGCAAACTTTGCCGCCCGAGTCCAATCCGTCGACGCTGGACGTTAGCGAAACTGCCTCAGAGGCCTGGAGCACTGACGTGCTTGCTAGTGATTCTGAAAGAATGACTGAAGTCGATACCGACGATACTGCTAGCGTCGCAAGGTAAAATTTTCAAGTGGAAATAAAATGGAAATGAAAAAAGTGAAACTAAAATGAAATTGAAAATGAAATTTGGAAAAATTAAACTTACGAAGATGTAATTTGCTTGTAGATCTGACGATACGGCCAGATCAGAGATTGAAAGTAGAGGAGAGCCAGAAGGCGGGGAAGAGACGCCACCCCCGGTTGGAAATGCAGGTAATTGTACAGCAGTGAAACATTTGTTTAATTTAATTCTCACACTTGATATTAAAAAGATACTATTTTTATTTCAGGGTCATCTGCTGAAAATGCAGGTGTATTATTTCGACCGATCCGTGAGGATCCGATAGGTCGAGCGGCTGCCTTGAATTATAGCTCGTCACTTTTGTCGCGACCTCCGTCCGCGCACAATGTCACTGGACACGGCGGCACGAGAAACGATTATCGCCAGAACACGATTGAATACGTGGACAACAACGCCAACAATGTCGCGGGTATTGGCGAGGACAGACTTGAAAATTTAATCGACAAACTGAGCATTGACGATAGCATCAGTAACAGTAGCAGCAAAAGTGCAACACCGGCCAATTTTAATAAAAGCCGTGATAAATTACCCAATGGAAATGTGAAGGTTTGTTCATCCAAAATTGTATTCGCACAGGAACTATTTGTGAACTAGGGTTGTTTTTAATTTTAAATAGATGCATTTTTGATAATTTAAATTAATTTTTTTTTAAGGAATACGAACCAGAAGCACTTTGTTCTAGTTTGGTTTCCTCCAGCAGTAGTTCAAACAGTTCGGAATCGTCTCGGGGTAAATGCAACAACTCGACACTGCAGCAGCCAGTTTTAAACAACAGCGGTGCGGCTGACGTTGTTGACGGAGCAAGTGAACCAGCATCCAAAGCGAGCACCTCAACCGGAGCCATTCCCAAGAGCATTAGTTTCGATATGACAGCCGAGAGGGGCGACAAGGAACTTCTAGATGATGATCAAAAAAACAAGAGAGGTTTCTTTGGCAAACTTAAGATGTCATTGAGAAATAGAAGGGGAAAAGCTATGACAAGAGGGGACGAGAGATGTTATGATGGACCTTCTGGTTCTGATGATATTGGTGGAAAACATAGGTTGAGGAGGATCATGTCGGAGGATGCTGCTTCAAGTTCAAATATGAATGGTAATAAATAAAAAAACAAAAGAAATTGATGAAAAAAAGATGACAAATTTTAACAAAATAACAAAAATAACAAAATCATTGAATTATTTTGGATTTTCTGTTTTTAGATAGTACAGATGATATCCTTGCTAAATACAGAAGAAAACCAAGCGTAGCAAGCGACACGAATTCAATTGAGAGCAGTCATTCGCGCTCAAAAGAAACCCTTGAGGATGAGAGGCTCACAATAGATCCAAACAATGTTGAATCTTCATTTGCCTTTGCCGATGCGAAACGTAAACTTCGCAAAGTTCTTAGCATGGCAGATCTGCAATATGTTCCGTGGACTAATATTACAGAAGTATGTTTTCACCTGAACCTGAATGAAACTCTGAAAAAAACTCCCAAATAAAACTTTCGTGTCTTATTTTCTAATTCAATTTGTTTGGTTGCAGAGAAACGCTTGGATGCAAAAAGAAAACGAGCTGGTGGCATTTTTGCAGATCCAGTTAGCCGAGGCTATAAATTTACAGAATCGTTCGCTAATTGCTCATTTGCACGAGACTCTGCGCTGCGTGAGACTGTTCAATGACGAGGGCTGTCGTAAGCTTTTTGTCTCGCTAAAAGACGATTATCAGAAACGTTCGCCTTACATCGCTTATTTGATCCGGTGTCGTCAGGGGTTGTTGTCCACTTTGGCACACTTGGACAGGTAACGAACAATTACATCTGAATCAACTTAATCCGTCTGGATTGGTTTCTTATTAATCTGAACGTCTTTTAGGTTGGCCGAACGAGTGAAAAGCGACAGAGATGCGATAAACAGCCACCTGGTTTCAGTTTGCGTGCGCGTCTTTCTGGAAAAGAAAGAAGTCAGCCTGTCGCAATTCTGCGATGAATTTAAAAAACTCACCCTGGCGGACGAGAAACAAGACCTGGTTGACAACTTTTTGAGCAAAATTTTCAACGAGATGAACAGCGACCCCATCTGGCAAAGTAATGATCATTATCTCTCATGGATTAATTGTTAATTAATGATTTTAAATTGGGGGAAAGTTTTGGGTTATCATATTTTATTCAATTAACGAATGTTCACTGTGTTTGTTCTACAGTTGCGAGTGAAAATCAATTAGAACTGGCTCGGATAGTGGTTGAGAGGACGGTGATGGCACGCGTTTATCTGTACGCACTGTACCCGAACGGTGACGGGGATATCTATCGCGATCAGCTTTTGCAGGATCACATCAAGAAATTGTCCAAGATCGTGACACCCACCCACAAAGATTTGCATATTCCAAAGATTTATCATTACGAGTGTCCTTGGCCTTGGGCGCAGGAGGAGCTAGCTGTGATTTCCGCGTATAAAACTCCAAGGGAAAAGTTACAGTGCGTCTTTCGCTGTGCCACGACGATCATGAACTTGCTATCCATGGCTTCCGAACGAGGAATACCCGCTGCTGACGATCTTATTCCGGTTCTAGTATATGTTATCATTAAGGTAAGTTTTAAAATTTTTAATTTTTAAGGACATTTAATTTTTTGTTATATATATGTGTGCTTACATTTATTTATTTTTGCATGGATGTATATTTGCAAAATTGTATACTTTTTTGTTATAGCTTGTTATTTTTTATTTTATTAACAAATTTGAAATTCATCGATTATTAATTAATGATTTAAAAGATAAATGATAATTAAATTATGATTAATAGTTATTTAAATTATAATAATCAATTTCCAAAAGTTTAAAAAAAAAATAAAAAAGTGGGCTCAACCGGGATTTGAACCCGGGACCTCTCGCACCCAAAGCGAGAATCATACCCCTAGACCATTGAGCCTCAGCGTGTAGGACGGATGTATAAGCGAAATAAGTACTCCGTTCAGTTATGCATTCTCAAATATCAGCTGAACATTTTTAAAAACTGATTCATTTATTAAACTTTTTTATTGATCCAACGTAATTATTTTATCGATTATATTTATTCTGAAAATGAAAAAATGAAAATTAATGTAAAACAGTGATGTCAATACAATCATGCAGTGCAAATTTTACCACTTTGATAAAATTCTAATTTTAGTTTTTGATACGAGTGTAAGATAGTTCATGAGATATCAACCCGACGAGTAAATTCAATCGAAGTTCAGAAACTTATAACATTTAATATGAAAAAAATTCGTTTTATCTGAAATAGAATTCATCACAGTTACTGGATATTGCAAACAATGATTACGCCTATTTTTCTGTCGAAATGATTCATTAGTTACGAGAGACTGCTCATTAATTCTAACATTCTTGCAATAAAGATTACTTAATTTTCAAATTGGAATTAGTAATTAACAAAAAATTTTTATAATATTTTTCATTCTATACATTTTTCAAAATCATAAAAAAATTAAATTTAAAGGATCTAAATAATTATGAGAACAATTGTTAAAAAATCAAAGCTGTTGTTATTTATTGAATTCCATTTTTATTAGTTCAAAAATGTTTATTTGAAAGCTATTGAAGATTCAAATAATTCAAATTATAAAATTAATTTCGGTTTTAGTAAATAATAAAAATGTTAAACTAAGCGTTAAAAATAAAAAAACAAAAAAGTGGGCTCAACCGGGATTTGAACCCGGGACCTCTCGCACCCAAAGCGAGAATCATACCCCTAGACCATTGAGCCTTAGTTGTTAAACAATCCGAGTTACGAAAAGATCACTTTTTACTTGCTCCAAAATGAAAGGAGAGTGAAAGGTAAAAGCAGTGATACACGTCACCGTCCAAGCATGCTGAAAAATATGTGATATGTTCACAAACTTTTTTGCCTTCAATTCTTTTCTTTCTTGCCTTTTATTAGGGTAATTGTAACATTCGGGTAAATTGGCCGTTTCATAAAAATTAGAATTGTTTTAATAAGATATGAAATTAAATATCGAAGTAATTAAAAGACTTGAAAAATTGTTTTTAATGAATGTCTAAACCCAATTTCGGTAGTGTCATTATTACCCCCACTTGTCACAGTTACCCTAACTTGCCCTATTTTTTATTGGTAGTTATATAATTTTTATCATCAAACATAATACTGTCTGGATTAATAAAATACATATTTTTGCAGACAAATCCTCCATCACTGTTATCCACGATTCAATATGTAGACAGTTTCTATGGGAATCGATTGGAAGGCGAGGAGCAGTACTGGTGGACCCAATTTTGTTCGGCCATCGAGTTCATCAAAACGATGGATTAATGACAGTATAAATTAATGACTAGCTGTTAAAATCGCGGTTAAACGAATAGCAATGTTCATTTCTATCGAGATTACAAATCCCGTGGCGATTATAATCACACACCCTTATCTTTTTTTTCATAGACATTTTAACTTTCCGAATAAGTTTTATGTCATATTTTATAGTGAATCCCAACTTTGTGTTAGCTCACACAAAAATAAATTATAATTGTTGTTTTTGTTATTATATTCCGAGGTTTAAAATAAGTTTAGAATAAGATTATAAATTATTATGCAGAACAAAATTGAAACGAATTTTTCATCTTGCTTTGTGTATCTATTTTATGTAAGAAACTTTTTCATTGTCTTTTCAATGTCAAGTTTGATGTTATTTGCTCCGGGGGTTTCAACTGAAAGGTAAATGTCCTAGTATTATATACACCTAAAAAACGCGGGATTATGTTTGTTAATTACGAGGTAAATAACTTGCTAGGAAGTATAATGAAATGTTAATTTAAAACAAAACTACCGAAAATCGTGCGTCCTTGATGTTTAAATATAGTTTATTTTTGTACATGCTTTCCATTGCTTATTCCAATCACCCATGTTAACGGTTCTTTTTTTAATTTATTGTAAATAATTTTGAATTCCCTTTTTTTCTCTGTTTTAAATTATTGTTTCTTAAGAAATAGAAAATGGGAAAAAACAAGAGATTGATTTCGACAATAAATGCAACCTTTCTGTTACGAATCAAAGTTTTCGATTGAAAATGTACTGCACGTGGTTTTTCTGCCCCTTGACATATTTAAAATTAACAAATTCGATAAACGAAATAAGAAGTGGAACTGCGATTCAAAATATGAATCCTATGATAGCACTTGAATACTCTTTATACTCAAACGATATTTATATACTATCTCAATCATGGTCGAAAATATTTTGCAATACATATTTTTTTAGTGAAAAAAACAAAAAAACTTATGATAATAATTCTTAGAATGAGTAGCGTGTTTGAGTGTAGCGCATGTTTTCTTGCACAAAATCTTTCATCCGCAATAACAAAGAGACGAACAAAAAGAAACGCAATCAAATTCGTGAGCATGCATGATTTGAATTAATTGTATAACAATGCGTAACAATTGTTGATAACAAAAATTTACCATTTAAGCGCGATGTCACAGTTTTGGCTACGATTACTGTAACTCTGTAAAAGAATAGAACTTTTAATACAAACGTTTGTTCCAACAGCTTCGAATTTATTTCAAACCATCTAAAAACATGTTTTATTTTATACAGGAGAGTTACAAAACGGTAAATTACATTTTTCATTGTATTAAAAATGTTTTATAAAACATTAAAAATACTCATTTATTTACATCATTCCTAAACTATTGTGTTTTGAGCATCTTGTAATTAAGCAACTGTTTATAAAAATTTTATCTGCTAGTTCGACTGCGCTTGGCAGTTACCGTTTTTGCATCTGGCGACGATTTGATCGGTGATATAATTTTTCTCGTAGTAATCGAAGTTGTCATATTCAGCGTCGTTTCGCTTGAAGTGATAAAACACCGTGGTGTTGGTCTCGTACGTTTTCTTCACGTTTGGCAGGTCCAGTTTCTCGGCAGCGATGTAACAAGCTCCAACTGCAGCTGAGGTCGTGAGTCTGAGCAACGTCAGCTCGTCCACAATATTGTTCCGTTTGATCTGTCCGGTGAAGCCTTTTTTCAAAAATTTCCACGATTTCCAGATCGATCCAACGCAAATAATCTTTAAACCTCCTGGTGCAGACTTTATATCCTTCAAAGGTAAAATTAAAAAATGTAAAAAAAGTTGAAGTAAAAATAGCTTTTATGAAGGAGAACAATTTTATGAATGTAAAACTGGATTACTTGGTTGGCTTTTACAGAAAGAGTTTCGACATATTTGGCTAATTTCTTGCCGGCATCCTCGAAAAGGTTCAAGCAAAGTTGATCGCCTTCGGTGCAGCCAAGCGCCAGTTCCTTGGTGAACATTGCGAATTTACTTTTATCAAAATTAGCATACAGGTGGAACAACATGTCACGTCTATCTTTCACATGAAAGAAATCCTTCATTGCCTCGAGGGTGTAGTGTATCGAATGCGGGGCTTTCTCCAGGTTGTCAAGCTCGTCAAATATGTATTTACAGGCTCTGTGCGCAATCCAGTACGCTGAAACAAAATTTGTAAAAATGTTTCCTCAATATACAAATGAAAAATGAAAATACAAAAAAAGTAAAACAAAAAGGTTTTGATGAGTGTGGATGAGCAAATTTACCACTGCCTTCATCGCCTATGACATGGCCCCATCCGCCACATCCAAAAGTTCGTCCATCGGGATTAATTAGCAGAGCATTGCTGCCGGTTCCAGCTATTAGAACGATGCCACCGCTGGATAAGGCTGTTCTCAAACTACCGAGCGTATCCGAGCCAACGATATAATCACTCGCTGCCTCAGGATATTCATTAAAAAGTGTGTTCACTAAAAGATTGTTTGTCTCTTCCTCGCAACCACTCAAACTTAAACCCTAAAAAACAATCATTTTTAAGAAACCATGAATAAAATAAAAGCAACAACAAATGGTTGATTCATTTAATTAATTTAATTAATTAATTGGTTTGATTTATTACCACACAATTAAACGGGATTTTTTCTGAGATGTTTAAATTTTTCTTAGCCGTTATGATCATGGTATTGATCCTATCGGCCGTTTCTATCATCCCTAAAAGCTGAAACAAATGACCAATTTTAAATAAAATTATTTTTGGAAATACAATTTTTTAATAGAATTATAATAGAATTATGAAATAAATAAATGTTCAATTGCAAAATGTTATTGTTTTGTATACCCAGTGATTAGTTCCAGGACCGTCAACTTCAGTGAGTTTATTTCCACAATCATCCATGACGAACAATTTTGACCGAGTCGCGCCCCTGCAAAATTGAAACGATTATCAAACAAGCTAAAAAAATATAATTTGTAAGGTTGCTCATGTAATAAAAGTCATTTGAAGTTGATTTTAGTTTAAATTTAGCGTAACGTCAGGATGTCAAGTTGAGGCATGATTGTAAGGGCTCTGGCAAAATTGTAGCATCCACAAATTGGATAATTGTCTGCGCACTTTATCCTGATAGATGGGGGAGTCAAAAGCTCACAGATGCATAATTAGGAAACGCGTGCGCAACTCATTTTCAAAATAGCACCAAAATTGGTACAAACACTTTGAGAGGTTTCACATTCAACGTTTCGATCAATGTCAAAGTCAGTTTTATCAAATTTTATCAATCAAAATCATCCGATATGGAATTAAAAAAAGAAAAGAATTGAATTATAAAATTTTTGTTCATTTGATCTGTATCGAATGTTAGTCTAAGATTAATTTGTGATTCTATATGATGAAATCAGACATAATTCGCTGAATTGTGCCGGTTAACTTTATTACTTCATGATCTTTTGTTCCTACTGTTAAACAAAACAAGATTAGAAACACATTAGAATTTCAAGCTTATCATTTTTCAAACAAATGTCTATTTTTCCACACACACACCTCTCTTTCGTAACCTTCTTTCAATCTCAAATTTCAATCTTAAAATTTTGCTATCAGTCCATATAGTTTTAATTATCAAATTCGTACCCTTCGACCCCTGCCACAAGCATTTTTTCATTTCGTGCTGTTCCATTTTTTTCCGCTGTTCCGTTCCGTTTTAAATCCATTTTCTTCTAGTTTTTCTTTTATTTATTTAATGCTAAAAACTGTACTGCATATCTGAAAAAAAAACAAATAAATCTGATTAAATTAAAATGTATAAGTGAAATTGTAACATGTGAATTTAATAAATTTGTATTAAATCAACTTGAAATTAAAAAATTAAATAAAAAAATCGAAAATTGTTCAATACATAATTACTTACCACTTTGTTACCGCAAAATTATTAAATTATTCAGCAAATGGATTTTCGTATGGAGAAATTCCTTCTACACTTTCTTTTACACTATTGACTCCTTATCTGATTCCTGAAACGATATTTGATAGATCAATAAACAAATTTGAAACAAATCTAAAATTAAAAAAAAAAGATACAACAAATAAAAAGTGACAAAATAATTAAAATTAATGGACAAAAGAGCAATAATAAAGTAACAATAATACAAACTGTTAAAGTGGGCCGATCAGAGAGTGAATGTCAAAAATGCCAAAGTGAATGTGAATTGTGAACTTTGTTTGGCGAGAGATGAAGTGGCATCTGGTAATATGAAATGTTACATGAAAGTTATGCGAGGAAGATAGAAGCAAGGGTGCCCAAGAAAAATTGCGAGTTTGATTTGCCGCGAAAACAGAGACAGACGTAGGTTTTTCTCTTACAAGTAACAAGTTCCTTCTTCTTTATTGGCACTGGATTAGATATATATCCTTCTTTCCATCAAGCGATAGATGTATAGAATTGAGGCTCCGTCTTGAGTTCGTTGTTTTTTATGTTGTTTTTTAAAAAGTTTGTTATGCGTGCAAGCCTTACGCCAGTCGCACAGTTTGGTTCGCTTTAAAGTAACAAGCTGTCACAAATTGTGCTCCACCGGTTGACTCTCCGCGACTCCGCCAGGTCGCGTGCGCCCATCGTCATTAAATACAACCGTCAGATATCTCACAGCAGCGGGACGTTCGCCACTCCCCTTTTCTGCGAACTCTTTGGATCATTGTCGCTTCAATTTTTTCAACTTTATCTCACTTTTCAATATTTTTGTTAGTGTTTTCTATCGGGCTATAAAAATTTACAACAATAAAAAATAAAAACATTCATTTTCTACTCCTTTTCCACTTAAAAAAGCAATTTAACTTTTTTGAAGGTCAAATTGATTTTTAGAGGTCATTTATGTCAATTTTGATCTAAGATCTCTTCCATCAAAGTGTCAAAAGAAAAACTTGGAAATAACTAGGTTATATAAAATTTTGCACATATTTGTTTATCTTTAGTTAATATATAAAAAATAAATTTTTTAGTTTTTCTTAAAAAAAAGAATTTTGTCAGTTGTATTTTGTTTTCTGACACTTTTTAAATTGACGTACAACCTGCAAGGAAGAATTAGAAAAATTTCACTTATAAATTGTTGTTAAAGCAGATTGTAAACAAAAACAAAGTCACTCGGGAGTTGAAGGTGGCGCTGTGATCGGGCATTCGGCACGCGTCGTCGTGTCGGTTCTGGTCGGTTCGGTTTTTCGCAGCAGATCAGTAAAAGTTAAAATGGCGGCGAAGAGCGGCGGAATGGTCGATTGGGCTGCGACAATTAAGCCAATTTTGAGTGCCTCGTACGGAAGCGTCGACAAGAACGAGATCAACGAGCTCGTAAATGTGATAATTCAGAGGTAAATAGTCAAGTTGCGACCCCTGTTCCCAACCTTTCTCGCTGCTCCGATCCAAGGTGACAGCGCAATTGCGCCCCTCGGCATATTTTTTAGATCTCTCGTTTCTCTTTCAGCGAAGCGGAATTTGCCCAACATGAACAACACTACGAAGCTTTTTACACGTCCTTTGCTGCTTTGGCGGCCGACTACATCAGCGGTTGCGCGAGTACGCGTAAGTCCTGTAATTTAATTCTCACCTCACCTCTCTTGTCAGATGAAAACAACCTTCCCAACCGGATCGTTTCATTTTGCAAATCATCACTCCTTATCAAACCACTGTTTTATCATCAAAACATTTTTTTTCTATTCTTTTTCTCCATCCGAACAGGTTCTTTCATTTGGAACCGCATTTTCCATCGCAACTTATCCTTCTAACTTTCGTCAATGAATTTGAATCTGCTTGTATACATAAGTGACATTATTGATCTAAATATAGATATAAAACAAAGGTTTGTTTATATTTAGAGCATGAAGTGATGTTTACATTTTAGTTTCTTTAAACTTTTGACATGTCAATCATTAAATCAAAATTATTAGGACAAAATTTTAATCCCTTTGGTTATTTACTTCCAGTTGAAAAAAATGAGATCAACCTCTACTACCAGGCTTGCAAGATCCTTCTAGAATGTTTGATAGGAAAGCTGCGACAGCACCAGGTGCAACCCGGCGAAGGGGCTCCAACACTGCTGACGACAAAACAGCTGTTGCTGCCCATCAGGGCCTTGTGCATGGGCCAGTCCCTGCTCACAAAGGCGGAGGAGGTGGTCCTGGTTGCGATCATGCGCAGTGCAAAATTGCCCACGCAGGAAGCTAAGAGCTCGACCAGCGGGGATAAGGAGACCGCAGAAAAGAGGCCCGCCGAGCCAAGGACACCCCAAAAGGAGACCAAACGAAGCCGCACGGATTTGTCCAGCACAATTCTCGAACAGCTGATCATGCCGCTGCAAGATTTCAGCACGAATTTTTGCAACGAACCGGTCGCTGAGAATGCTAGCAAAGTTGCAACCGACAATGCGAGTAATGAACAAAGTTCGGATATCAAAGTACGTGCAAATTTGCATTTGAAATTTTGCAAATTAAAAATATAGTTGGATTAAAAATGTTTTATTTTTAAATTGATTTATTTATAGAGATTGATATAATTTAATTTAATTTAATTTAATTTTTAGATGATTGAATGTTTTTTTTTAATTTGCAGTCTCTATTTGTGGCGAACAATATCAGCACATTGCAATCGATGGGTGCAGGTGACACTCTGCTAGATATCTGCACTAACCTGCCACATGTATCTCGGTACACACGCAAGTACCAGACGTACCTGAACCGGAAGTCTTTCTGTTTACCGTCGAGTCATTCCGAGGCCCACACCATAAGACACAGCTTACATTCTGTGGTGAATGATATCAATATCGTGCACTATGTGGTGTCGTTGCCGATTCTGGAGCCGCTAACCCCGGCCAAGCTTGAGAAACTCTCCCTCCTGACAATGTCCTGCTTGTACTGTTCGATTGCGAATGCGACTGCTTCGAGCATCATCGGGATTTCTAACTCAGTATCGCCCAAGTGCAGCGTTAATAACTCTGCGAACACTCAGACTAGTCAGACGGCAAAGACTGCGGAGGAGGAGTACGACGCGTTGGCCATCACGGTTGTTGAAAAGAGCTTGGAAATTTTCAGCTTGGTTTCAAATACTATCAAACAGAGCACGAGAGCTGGGGGACAAGTAAATTATTTAGTTTAAAATTTTTAATGTAAGCAGTAGAATTGAAACAGTTTAATAAATTTGTTCTATTTTTTGCGGTTTCAGATCTTGCAAAATCATCTACTGATTGGTGTTTGGCTTTTGGTAGCCGGACTGCAGGCTCAGCTTTCTGTAAGCAGTTTCAGCACGGTGGATAAGGGAAAGGAGGAAAAGGGAAAATCGCCAAGCAAAGCGCGAGATTTTACAGGGAGGATCAATCTGATGAAGGTTCAACAGGGATTTGGAGTTCTTTCGGTAGCGTTGGCGTCGCATGCGTTGAAATTGATGAGCGCACTGCTGGAGGACGTGTCGTTCGAGGCTGAGGAAAAAGTCACAAATGTCGAACCAGTCTCGCTTGAAATCTCTGTGACGGCCACTGCTCTGCAGCGAGCTGCTACTTTTTTCAACGCTGCTCCACTAAATCATCTGCTTTTTTATTTGGCTACGATTAGCTATAGAAAGGTGAAGCATCCAGAAACTAAAAATTTTTTTTGAATGATTGAGAAGTTTCGATAATGATTGTAATATAATTTAATATTTAACATTTTGAATAGAAACTAATCATCAGGTTTTTAATTGTTTTTAGGCGTGTACTTTAAAAAGGGTTCAAAAACATCCCTTGGAGGGCGACACGCTCAGTCAGTCGGACTCCACGACGTATTACGAAGACATTATTAGTTGTTCCGAAAGTACCACGGATGAAGGTAAAAATCATCGCAGCTGGTTGAATGCTTCAACTACCATTCTGCCCTTGCATGAAACTTACAACTGCTTTTACTATCGCACGGAGAGCGTCATGAAACATTAAAATCCACCGCAGAATAATCGTGATCTTTGACATCACGATCATCCTGCGATTTTTGCGTCCGCGCAGCTTCGTTCATGGATTCATCTTGTTGTCTTGTAATTGAATAACAGATTAGACAGGGGTTGGACTGCAGTTGTAAATTTCGTAGAAACTAGATTTGATTTTACTAACTCTTTGGTGTTTGGTGTGTTCGTCATATAGAACAAACTGTTATGTCGGTAGAGGAGGACAGCGAACCTCTCTTGGGTCTTTGGTTTGAGGAAACGCTGGCTCCTTTGGACGGCTCGCCTACGAATACTACCAAAGATACTGCCAACGAGGCCGTTGCTGACAGAAATGCAACCACTATAGTCCCGGATAATAAAGAGCCCCATGGTGTAAGTTCCATCTGCTTCCTTTTCCTTTTTTAATTTGTTTTTCTTAAATTTCAAATTGTTAAAATGCAATTGTAATTGTTCGTTAATTTTATTTCCAGTACATATCTCTGGCAACTCAAATTTTCCAATTCATGAATCAATATCTTATCGGAAGTAGAAGCCAATTTGTAAGAGAGTACGTGATCAATGGATTGGTCGAGCAGCAGATGATCATTCTTGCTGCGATTGTTCGGGATCTGGACCATGAAACTGCTAGAACTGATACAGGTAACGAATCGAAAATAGAAATGAAGATTATGAAATTGAATGGAAATAAACGTTTGAAATGAAATAAAAATAGAGATTGTAAAAATGAAGATTTGATTTGATTTTTAGGAACCATTTCGTGTTTTTATGGACCTGCATTGGGAACGATGTACACTGAATTCTCACAAGCTCTCAGTCGTTACACGCACAATCTCCTTGCGAGGAATATTCTCAGCGAAAGTTTGCAAAACACTTTACTCTGCCATTTGGGAGTCAGCCCATGGTCTGCGGAAAATTCAAACACAACATCCTGGCCTCTTCAAGTGTATCCCAGAACTTTGAGTGTTCTTGCACAGGTATTGAAATATTAAAACTTGAATCATTAAAATTGAAACATTCAATTATCAAACTTTTAATTTGAATTTTATTAAACAATTCATCTAAACGTTGTAATTTATTTCAGATTTTGTTACTGAAACCTCAGTCCGAAAAAGAGGCTGCCTGCATAAGTATCTGGCACAGGCTCGTAACAACTCTAGTCGAGAACGTTTGCAATCCACCGGCAAATTTTGAGGCTGACAATGAAGGTAAAATATATGATTATTCTAATTTTGTATAAATCTTGAAGTTGTAAAAACGTAACTGATTCAAAATTAATATTGATTTAAATCAAAATGATGTATTTTCAGATTTAAATGTCGAGCACGCTCAACTGCTACTTTTCCTCTTCCACTCACTGAATCTCATGCAGAAGAAATCGGTTTTGCTCGTGACCGGAAGTGGTGCAGTTCGCTGCAGTGAGGCAATAAAAAGTCCAATGAGAGATTTGCAAATTTTACATCTGTCGCGGTTGCTGCTGCTCTTGGAATACATGATGAAGCACCTCTACGACGCTCCTGCATCTCTACTTGAACAAGTAAAAATAACCAGAAATCAAACTTGTCTAATTTTGCTTTTTGGCATCATTTGTTGAGTCTGAAGAAAATATTTTCTTATAACTTTTCTTCCTAATTTTGATGCAAGATGAAAATGGACTTTTTTCTTTTTAAAAAAAAGTTGTGAGAAACCAGGGCCACTTGTTAGAAAGAGTCTACTGAGTGGTAGTAAACATCTCATACAAAAATGATTTTAAAATTGTTCACATTTTTCTAAGTTGTCATTTTTTTTCTCATGTTCTGCAATGTTTGACCAAATGTTTCTTTGTATCTGCAGGTTCAGTGGAATTTATTCTCTGCCACAAATCTGGTATCGGACACAAAGGACGGGAACAAGCAGGCCTCGCGAATCTACACTCATTGTAAGAAAATTGAGGACAATTATCGCAAATTCGGCCCGGTCGATGAGTTCTCGATGAAGCCCAGATTTTATCACTTGACCGCATCAGACTGTGATAATCAAGATACACCAAAACTAGACGGACTGGTAGATCTCAATTTGTATTCATCATTATAATCTTCATTAACGAATTTTCAAACAACCTTTTTTTATTTCAGGCTTGCAATTTTATTTTGGGGACGCCAGACAAACTGAAATATCCTTTACTTGTCGACGCATTGATCGATATTTTAAATATTATTAATCATACCAGTATGCCACGCAAATCGTCAGATGGAAAGGATAAGATCACTTTTACTGGACTGTGTGCTATTCAGTATTGTTTCACTATTTGCTGGAGGTATAAAACAAGTTGCCATTATTGTTTTTTGGTTATCACAAAATTTGAATCTGTAACTTCAAATGTCTGAATTATTTCAGGTTGATATTGATGTTGCCACCCTCGACACCAATCATGGACAAGCTTGCTCTAGGCGAGGGCATCACAGTTGGCCCGATACTTTTTCACTTTCTTATCTGGGGACCTAGAGCAGCGTACAAAACTTTTACAGGCTGGATTAAAGTTCGTTTACATTCAATTTTTTCCGAACGAGGTAAACAAAATCGTTTCCTTGCAACTAATTGGTTCTGTTTCAGGATTGTCTAGTCAAACAAGGGATGTACACTCAATATGCTGAGAACCTTTTGAAAACTGTTTCCCTGACCGTGAATTCCCTCAAGTACGACGTAACCTTGGCCCAGAATTGCATCAAAACTTTGAAACCAGAAATGGGCCCCGAGGATAAGATGATGCCGAAGTCATCCCTCCCTAAGCTGAGTTCTCTCTTGATTCTGGCTGCGATCATACGCAAACTTCAAGTACTCATGGATGAAAATATTACGAAAAATGTCGAAAACAATGAGTAAGAACTGAAATAATTTTTCAACATTTATACAATTTAAATACAAGTTTTGAATTAATTCAAGTCAAATAAGAGGCTCGAGTCTCGTTAATTCTAGAATTATTTTGTTTCTTTCAGGGTTGCACAGTTGGGTGTGTCAACCGACCAGGCTCAAAACCACACAAAAACCATGGCTTTGGAGATTTTACCTCACATCTTAGCTCTGACGAAGTCAATAACGCAGGCTTGTCGAGCGAGCATCCTCTATCAGGTCCAAGACTCCTGTGACTCTTTGCAGAACAAGTACACTACTCGGGACTTCGTGACGTTGGATCAAGTTCTGTGCATCGCAAGCGCTCCTTGGATTCGCCAAGCGATGCTCGTGACCCTGCTACCAAACGGGGTTAGATCGTCCCTGGACAAATGGAAGAACATCAACGTGCCCCAGCTGTCTTGGAACACTTACGCCAACGATATCATCCCAGCGGAGAGTTACATCCTCAACACCGTCATGTCCCATATCGGATTTTTATCCGAGTATGGCACTTTCACCATCAATCCATCTTTGAAGAACCTCCTGCACTCCCTCGTGTCGATTATCATGGAGCATGCTGGCGCCTGCACTGGTCCTGAACAGACCGACATGAGGAACGAGATCATCGACATCATGATCCCACTCATGATGGACTCGAGGATGGATTTCATCCAGGATATCGCATCGAAAACTGTGGTTAAACTTCTAGGCGATTCGGAAAACGAGGCACTGCAGCTGAAGGAACACTTATTTGTTCTGGGACACACTTACAGTTTGATCGTCGATTATACTAACAATGCTCAAGAGGAAGGCATCAATGTGCAGATCAGCGAAAGGATTTTGAATCAGTGCGTTGCCTATTGGGAACAACTTTTGGACAAACCTGTGGGGTGTGCTGCTTTGGATCAGTTCTTCTCGGCTCCGAACACCAATAGGTGAAAAAAATGATCAAAAATAAATATTAAATATCAATTAATAATGATCAATTAGATATAAAAATTAAAAGAATGATCACTAAAAAATCAACAATTAAAAAAAAATGTATCTTTTCAGATCACTCATCTCCGTCCTTCTGTCAGTATCCTCGTCCCAGGCATCACAGCATTTCGGAACCCGGATCCTCCACTTCTTCAATCGACTTTTCAAAGTTGCTGAAAAACAACCGTCAGACGTTTCGCTCGACCGTCTCTGTCAGCTTGTTTCCAATCTCGCAAAGGCAGACTCCGAACAGTTACAGATGTGGCTGCGTCATGTAATCCTTGGATCCTCGGTCACGTCACCTAAAGCAGAGGAAACCCCGGATGAGAACAAGAAGATCGAAAGCACCGCTTCAGCAGTAGCTGAGCTCAACAACTGGCCAAATCTGACCGACTCCTCGATCGTGGCTAGTATCAGCCATCGCAGCTGCGACGACCAGCTTTTCGCCCAAGAGAACAACCAACTTCTGCTCGCGCTCACAAATTACATCGTTAAGGACAACAGAAATGTCGCTGAGAATGCAACTGTCAACATCCTCCAGGCTCTGATTCCCTTGGGCTACCAAATTTTGTCATCCCATGCAATCATTGAGAGTATCAGTTTTTCTGATCTCATGCAAGTCATGTCAACCTTGGCCGACGCTGGTTCAGACAAAGGTCACGTTTTGCTTTTCAAAGCCGCCACTGAGTGGTTAGAGATATGGTAAATTTTATGTTTTTCTTGTTAAAAACAATGTTACTGAAATGTTTGACATTTTTCATTTATTATTGCTATTTTGTTTGTTTCAGTAAACAACAACTCATGTCGAAAGATTCCCAAGTGCTGGACAAACCATCGCCATACATTGATGCAGGTTGCTGTGTGCTGAATTATATCGCTGACATAATTAGCGCGGTTTGCCCGCAACAGGCGCACAATTTTTATTCCCGAGCAACAAGTCCGCCTTGGGAGGGAGCGACTCTCATCCACGACGTGAACGACAGCGACTGTCTGGACGACATCCTTCAGGACGAGGACGACAGCGCAGCAGAAGATTCGGATGAAGATAACCTTTGCAACAAACTCTGTACCTTCACAATCACCCAGAAAGAGTTCATGAACCAGCACTGGTACCATTGCCACACCTGTAACATGGTCGACGGTGTAGGCGTGTGCACGGTCTGCGCCCTAGTTTGTCACAGGAGCCATGACGTCACATATGCAAAGTACGGAAACTTCTTCTGCGACTGCGGTGCCAAGGAGGACGATTCCTGCCAGGCGCTGACTAAGAGAAGCCCTCAGAGTTCTGAATATCAACAGGCCAATCATCCGGCCACAACCTTCACCAATTCCAGCAGCAGTGCCGATAACTCCAACATGGTTCTCACGAGCAGTCTCAGAAGACGGGCCTCAAGTCCCGTACACTTTTCAGTCAATTTTTCAGAGCGAAGTGGAAGAGATAAACAAAAACTGATTGCACTTGCTAAACAATTGGGTATGGAAGCTTTAGAAATCGTACAATTTTATTAAGTTCCTCTCTTTCTTTTTTTGGTTTTAATTCTTTACTTTTTGGTTGTAGAGGGCTCCAAAGACTGGGTCCTGGCACAACTTTGGAAGAGCAAATTGATTCCCTCTCTTGTTGAGCTGACACGAACTTTGGTACCAGCAGTGGACGCTTCGTGTCAAAAGAATTCCGCTGTTGGTTGCCACACAAGAGCGCAGAAAGCTCTGATGGACCTTCATACACTAGACAAAAAGTTCGAACACACCGATCAGTTGATGGTAATTGTAATCTTTTATACCAAATACAAATTGTAATACAAGATTGGTAATGTCAATAATCCTGTAACTTTGCGTTACAGTTGCCAACATTGGGCTCTCAAGAAGGAGCTTTCGAGAACGTGCGGATGAACTACTCCGGCGACCAGGGCCAGACGATTCGGCAACTATTGTCAGCGCACATGATCCGCCGAGTTGCCATGTGTTGTCTGCTCTCGCCCCACGGCAAACGTCAACACCTGGCCGTTTCACACGAAAAGGGAAAGATCACCGTGCTCCAGTTGAGCGCCCTGCTCAAACAGGTCGACTCATCCAAAAGGAAGCTCACCCTCACGCGACTCTCATCCGCGCCGATTCCTTTCACTGTCCTCTCCGTGACGGGCAACCAGTGGAACGAAAACTTCCTCGCAGTTTGCGGCCTCAAGGATTGTCACGTCTTGACCTTCAACAGTTCCGGAACGGTTTCGGATCATTTGGTACTGCATCCGCAACTTGAGACTGGCAACTTTATCATCAAGGCCACCTGGCTTCCCGGCTCACAAACGCAGCTGGCTCTGGTGACTGCGGATTTTGTCAAAATTTACGACCTGGCTAAGGACGCCCTCAGTCCGCAGTACTATTTTCTCGTGCCAACGGGTAAAATCCGCGACTGCACGTTCTACCACTCTGACGTGGACGGTGCGTTCTCCCTGTTGCTCATGTCATCAGCAGGGTACATCTACAGTGTCCTCATGGAGGAGAACAGTCTGGCGAAACATGGACCGTTTTATGTGACAACGACTCTTGACGTAGCTCATCCGGATATCAAAGACAATGGACAGGTGAACTGGGGCGGAATTTCGATCTACTATTCGCACACCCTGCAGTTGCTTTTCTTCAGTTATGCCAATGGCAAAAGTTTCATCGCGCCGATCAAGCAATTGGAGTCGCAGATCGTTAATGTCTTTCCTATAAATCTGTTGCCCAGCAAGCCTAACGGGAACAAATCAAATAATAATCAGACACAACAGCAACCACTTTGTCAGTGGAGTGAGGTGCCCAACCACCCTGGATTGGTCTGTTCGGTTTTGCAGACTACCAACAATCCTGTGATCCTGATGATCAAACCTGATACAATTATGATCCAGGAGATAAAAGTATGTTTTATTAATTTCATTTTTAATTTTTGGATTGTAACTTTTGAAATCAGATCTGATGATTAAAATGTTGTATTCACTTTAGGTGGTTCCGGCCAAAGCGAAAATCATGGATTTCGTAGCGATTCGTCACCTCAGTTCAAACGCGACCGAGCACCGAACGACATTGATCCTCCTCTGCGAGGATGGGAGTCTGAGAATTTACATGGCGGCGATGGAACAGACTGGATTTTGGATGTCGGCTAATGTGCAGCCGATCAGCACCACGGCTTCTCTGATGAAACACTCGCGTCGAAAGAAGACAACCAAGGCGGGCAAACCGTTGGGTCCGGTATCATTCCCCGTTGACTTTTTCGAACACTGCCAGGCCATGGACAACGTTGAGTTCGGCGGAAACGACTTGTTGCAGATTTACAACGTTGTGCAATTGAAAAATAGGCTCAACACCACTGGCATGTATGTCGTTTCCACCAAAGCCACGGGTTTCACTGTCGAGATTACCAATAATGATGCAGCCTTGGTGATGACTGGGTTTAGAGTACAACTTGGAAATCAGGATGTGCAAAAGGCTCCGTTATATATCGAGGTAATTTAAATAAAAATGTTTGAAAAAATAAAACAAAATTAAATTTCTATTATAATTAAGTTGATGACAATATAACGTACTTGATTTTTGGTTTCAGGTTTTTGGTAGAAGCATCAGGACGAATTTGAGTCGCAGTCGCTGGTTCGATATTCCCCTAACAAGGGACGAAAGTTTGCTGGCTGACAAAAAATTGATCATCAAGTTTGGAACTTCTCAAGATCCCGAGGGTGTCGTCATGGTCGATTCTATCAAAGTGTAGGTTTCATTTTTCATATTTTTTGTTATTACGTTTCAAATTGTCTGTTGAGATGTGTAACATTTATATGAATGAAATTTGTGAATGTGGTTTCAGTCATGGCATGACCAAGGAAGCCTTTGGTTGGCCCGAGGAACCAGAAGACATCCCTGCAGGACAATCCACTCCTGCCCAGTCCACTGCTAGCATCGTCGGATCCAGTGGCAGAAATGAAAATGCCCTTTCGGTTGTCACACCCCTGACCTCCGTTGATAAGTAAGTGAAATCCAATCACAAATATTTGTCCAAAAGTTGCAAACAAAAAAAAATTAATTTTTAATCACACTCTAATGAAACATGATAAGCTTTATATAAAAAGACGGTAATATTTTTTGTATAACATTGCATCAGATCTGCAAGGGACGATTTTGTCAATATCTTTAGGTAAGATCTGAATTTTGGGTTTTGTATACAATTTTGTAGACAATTTTTGTATCCGATTGCACATTGATTGAATGTTAGCAAAATGTTGTCCAAAGTTTTAAACTTTTAAAAGACGTTAAATTTTTATTTTTAGGATGATATCGAGTGTTCTTGAAGTTTTGGAATATGCTTTCACGTTGTCACCAAACGACGACGGAGATAAGAACGCGCTGAGATTGGCAGCGATCGAGGTCACTTCCAGCCTGTTGACTCTGCCAACTCCGTCTACGGTGCAGATGCACACATTCACCTTACTGGCAGCTCTGCACGGATCTAAATCGCAGTACCATGCACACAAAGTAAATATTCATTTATTTTTCTCGCTTTTTTTATCCGTCTTATCAATATTCTCATTTATCTTTTTTCTCATTTATGCGAATTATTCATTTTTCAACATAAATTTGTTCTTTTTTCAGGATCAAGTTCTCTTAAAACATGTGTTTGACTCACTGAAAGAGATGCGTGCCACTACAGATCGCCGAAATATTGACGCAGAAAACTTTTACCGTCTTGTTCTTATCATCAGGAGCATCGCGATTGCCAGACCACACAATTTGGCCAAATTCACAGACCAAAACTGTACCAAACTTATAGAAGAGAGTAGCAGTAATTATCAATTTTTAGAATTGTTACAACTATTTTATTTTGTCATTTACGTAACTGGTAATTTCAATTGGCAACTTTCTTCCAGTACCGATTTTCAATTTCCCTTACCGCCGTCGCGAGGACTGCAACGAGCACCTGATAATTCAACTGATGGATGTTTTGTGGGACCTGCACATTGCCTACCCGAAGAACATGGCTCTGGCTCCCGTGGTGGTTCATGGTCTGACCCATACCGAAGCGACAATCTACACGATCGTTGAGATTATTCACGCATTTACAACCAGTGATGTAGAAACCAATACACCCTTGGCTGCACGATTGTATTTGCATCTGCTTCTTTGCGCGGACCCTGCGGTCAGTTTCAGTGCCAAACAAGCGATCGTTCGTGTGCTGCGACCTCGTTGCAAGAGGCGCAGAGTTTATATACCAAGTCCGCCGAATTGCGGAACACCAGGTAAATATATTTTTGATCGCATTTTAAATTAAACTGCATGGATTGCATTTTTTATTGCACTTTATACTGCACTTTGCATGCCATTTTGTATGAATAAATAAAAGAAAATGTTTAAATTACTCTTTATTGCAGGTAATGCAATTGAAGCTGAAGAAAAAGTTGGTGCAACAGCTCAACCTTCATCTCAGGAACCTCGAGAGGCTGAACAACAGTTCGACGTGGAGAGTGTCGACCCGATGGCTTTAATGGAAGCAGAAGGTGCACAGGGAGTTGCTGGAAATCGCGCAGCCAATCCTCTCGAAGCCTTTTTGGGACCTAGTGGGTTCCACCAACTACTTGACATTCCACCCGCTGACGATGATGAGGCCATGGTTGAGTTTGCCATTGCCCTCAGCTTGCAGGATCACGAAGCCGCAGGTGTGGGACTGCAATCACTCCAACAGGGATTCCAACAAGGACTGTCAAACCTACAAAATTTGAGTGGACAGGCTCTGCAGAGTCTGCAAGCTTTAGCTGCTCAAGGATTGGCTCAAGTTCAAGGCGCTGCGCAGGTTTGACTTTGGATTACATTTCTTGTTTATCTGATCTAAACATTTTTTGATTTTTTGAAGTGCAATTTTTTTTTAAATTCTTCCTTTCTTTTTTGTAGGGAGCTGAAGGTACTATTTATTCTGATACTACGGCTTCCGTGGGGGGCTCAGATGATGAAGGATCAACTGCAGCTACGGATGGAAGCACTCTGAGAACCTCGCCTGCCGAACAAGTAAAAACTTTTCATTCAAAATTTGTACTTCTTATCCAGGTTTAAGAAAATAAATTGACATTTATTTTTGATTGAAATTTTGCAGGGTGGCAGCAAAGGAAGCGAAAGTGGCGGCAGCGAAAGCGGTGGCAGTGCTGTGGATAGCATCACTGGAGAGCATAACGTTTCTGGAAGAAGTTCTGCTTATGGAGACAACGCATCAGAAACTAGCAATAGACCTTCGCGCTCTGAAACTGCGACAAATAATACCATCTTTCCTGTAAATAATTTTTTTATTACTATACTAATGAATTATGAATAAGTACATTGCAATATGAATGTTGATCTTAATTCCAGACGACAGAACAAGAGGAAACAACTGAAACTAATCCAGAACAAGAAAACGAGCCTCCTGGAGAAAGCACCACGAATTTACATGACGTACAAATTTTGCTTCTAGAAACCTTGAGGCAATTTATTCCTGAGTTGACAAAATCCGACCAAGTGTCGGGCGTATTGGCCATTCCGTTTATGCAGGCATGCATCTTTGAATTAAATTTGAAATTGAACTTTAAAAAAATCAACGGAAAGAAATGAACTGATAAAATTGTAACCTTTTTTTGTAGGTGATTTTGATGTTAACGTCTGATCTTGATGGGCAAGATGAAAGAGACAAAACCTGTGTCGAGCAGTTGTTGAACACCCTTGTCATGGAATTGGAAATGGATAAACCAGACACAGAAAACATCTGCCAACGAAGCAACAAGAGAGAAGTTCACCTCATAATCATGCGTTTGCTCAGTACGTATAACATAAAGTCAATTTATATCCTTTCTAGTTATCCTTTCCAGTTAATTCAAAATAATACTTATTATTTTTTTTATAGGCGTTTTGATGTCTCGATCCAAGTACAACACGAAAGGTCAATCAGAAAGTCCAAGTTTCATATCAAGAACAACTGCTGCATTTCTTAGCAAAGCTGGAGTCATTGACTATTGCCTCCACTTATTGAAAGCCTTATTGGATTATTGGAAAACGTAATCAGACAATTTTTATTCTGTCAAATTATAACTTGAATTCTATATTTGCAAAGAAATTCAATCTGTTTTTGTAACTTCTAGAACTTCAACCGAAGACACCGGTACTGTGATCGGGGGTCAATTATTAAAAGAAAACCTCACTACCACTCTCCCGGACATGTCGCCTTTCTTTTTACGACAATACGTCAAGGGCCACGCCAACGACGTCTTCGAGCCTTATCCGCAATTGCTCACTGAGATGGCGTTGAGATTGCCTTACCAAGTTCACAAAAATACCGACAGCAGTGCGGGTCAACCTGCTTTTGAACAAGTACCTATTTAATTAGTTCCTCTTTTTCTTTCAACTAATATTCAATTTCATTTCAAATCAATTTCAATTTTCAATTTAAATCTTTTTAGCAGGCATGGTACTTTTACCTTTGCGAGTACATGATGTCCTATCAGACACCATTCGTACGAAGACAGGTGCGCAAACTTCTGCTCTTTATCTGTGGAAACAAGGAAAAGTATCGGCAACTGAGAGATGGTCATGCTTTGGTTTCTCATGTACAGGTAAGTTATAATTTTGTATAACAAACTTTGTTTATGTAGATTGCTTATTTTTTAATTTTCAAAACTTTAACTAACTCTTATTATTTATCATTTTTCAGTCGGTGCAAAAGTGTTGCAACGTAGGAGGATTTGACCCAGCCCAAGGCCTCCCCCACTCGATCAATCTGACTTACGATTCGCTCGTAGAACTCATCGAACACCTAAAATGTTGCGTGGAAATCGCGACCTGTCGCACGGAGAACTGGCAAAGATTTTGCATGAAACAGGACACAGTCTTGTCCTATCTGTTTTCAATTTCCACATTACTCGACGAAGGAGTTAGCCCGACGGTTCTGCAGCTACTTCAGTGTGCCATCTGTACACCCAACAAAGCCAAAGATTCAAAAATTAAGGTTCTAATTAATTGGAATTATAATAGTAGTGAAATTTAATAAGAAAATTAGAATTTAAAATGAAAAAAAAGTTGAAAAATCATATACATTTTGGTATTTATACAATTTGTTGAAATTGATTTGCAGGAACCAAGCAAGGGAGCTTTCAGCAACGGAAGACGCGACCGAGACAAGTCAGAGGATTCCGACACCGAGGCTCTATTAGAAGAAGCACACTGTTCGATTTTGGTCGCCCAGATCCAAAGACAAGTGTCTCCACATCTGCTTACCAAATTCATACAAACGTTCTTACTGGAGACTAATAACACGAATATGCGCTGGCAGGCGCATTCTTTGATGTTGGCTATTTACAAGTACGACTTTCAAGTTGAAATTTACATTTTGTTTAGTTAAAAGATTTTAAGAATGTTCAAATGTGCACGAATTTTTTGTTTATCTTTCATTATAAAGTTCAATTAACATGTTTTTTGCTTTAGAAACTGCGATCAGCAGTATCAAGAAATGCTGTTGGATCTGCTCTGGCGTTTGTGGCCCCTCCTTCCGATGTACGGACGGAAAGCAGCCCAGTTTGTTGACCTGCTCGGTTACTTCTCACTGAAGACTGTTCGCAATCCTTACAAAAAGAGTCAACCGCAGCAAAATCTCGGTAACATGGAACAGGCAGCTGTGGCTGTACTCCATGCTCAAAACGAACTGTTGTCCCGTCACCCGAACGCGAACCTTTATGCAAATCTCGCTCAATTTGTCGAGCTCGATGGATACTATCTAGAAAGTGAGCCCTGCCTCGTCTGCAACAATCCCGAAGTCCCAATGGCAACCATCAAGCTATCATCGATCAAGATGGACTCAAAATTCACAACCACAACTCAGATTGTCAAACTCGTTGGCAGTCACACGATCAGTAGGATCACTTTGAGAATCGGTGATCTGAAGAGAACCAAGATGGTCAGGACGATAAACATCTTTTATAACAATCGATCAGTCCAGGCTGTGGTGGAGCTGAAAAACAAACCCGCTATGTGGCACAAGGCGAAAAAAGTCTCACTTGCGCAAGGCCAAACTGAGGTCTATACATTTTGCAATTAAATTTTATATTAATTTAATTGAATCAATTTGTAAATAATAATTTTTTGTTTTAATTTCTTAGGTGAAGATGGAATTCCCTCTGCCAATAGTTGCCTGCAATCTCATGATCGAATACGCCGACTTTTATGAGAACATCCAAGCCTCATCTGAGTCACTGCAGTGTCCTCGGTGCTCGGCAAGTGTGCCGGCTAATCCGGGCGTGTGCGGCAACTGCGGCGAGAACGTGTTCCAATGTCACAAGTGTCGTGCAATCAACTACGACGAGAAGGACCCGTTCCTGTGTCACGCTTGTGGTTTCTGCAAGTACGCCAAGTTCGACTATACCCTCACGGGCAGACCCTGTTGTGCCGTCGATCCAATAGAGAGCGACGACGACCGAAAGAAAACCGTCGCGACGATCAACACCCTGCTTGAAAAGGCAGACAAGGTGTACAAATCGCTGATTGCAAATAAGCCGACCCTGGAGATGCTCCTAATGAAGATCTCTGAACACAGATTGGACAGGGGTTTGGAAGATGGAAGTGCACAGGTGTCGGGAAGCAGCAACCAGGTCAACCGGGCGATACAACTGTTAGCCCAAAAGTATTGCAGCGAGTGCAAAACCTCGTTCGAAGACCTGAGCAAGATTATACAGAAGGTGCTGGCGTGCAGGAGAGAACTTGTGGCGTACGACAGGAACCAGATTGATGGACACAAGGCGGGAGTCAGAGACAAGAGGGATGAGATTGATCCGAGCAAGATTGAAGCCGGGACGAATATGCCAGTGGCCAGGTGTTACGGCTGTGCATCTGCTGCGACCGAGCACTGTCTTACCTTGCTCAGAGCCTTGGCTACTAATGCCACTGCTAGGGACGTGCTCTGTAAGCAAGGACTTATTCAGGAATTGGTGGAAAACAATTTGAGAAGAGGAACAGCTCAGGTTTATATTCAACAAAATTCTTTTCTTACTTTTTTTTCATTCTTTTTGTAATCATTTTGATTTGATTCAAAAAATGAATTTTTATTTACAGGTGCAAGAAGAAGTTCGTCAGTTACTATGCTTGATAACGCGAGACAATCCCCAAGCAACGAGAGAGCTCTGCTCCCTGTTGACCAACCGAGTGACGATGACACTGAAGGGACGTGTCGCAACGTCCGATCTATCGATGACCGTCAGACATGAGATGGCACTGCTGGCAGCGTTGCTCCAAAAAGACGACTCCTGCTGGGAACAAAAGCTGCGATGCGTCATGCAGCTCTTCCTCATGGCTTGCAAGGACTCGAAAAGTCCGGCGGTCATGGAAAGCGTCATCCTGCCTTGTCTGAAGATCCTTCAGGGATTGATCAAACCCGACCAACCGATCTCGAAGAGGAACAAGGACAAGACTATCGAGTCGCTCGCCACAATTCAGCTGCCCGAGGGAGTTAGCATTGATGTTGGAAAATGGCTCAGCGGAGATCCAAAACATAGCAACGCCGAATGGCTGGCTAGAATGCCTACCAAGAAAGTTGAACTCAATCAAAACAAACCTCTTAAAAAGGTCTGTCTTATTTTATTTATTCATTTTTTTTATTTTTTATTCTTGATAATTTGTATTTTAATTTACTATTTTTTATTTACTTTTTAGGCTGAAGCAAGAGCCCTGTACTTGACAGAAAAGTACAGTCATAGATGGCATAACCGGTGTATGAGCCTTCGAGGAATTCAACCGTTGAAACTCGTGGATGGAGCGTGGCTTAAGGAAGTCCTCTTTAACCCGAGCTCTCGTTTAGCACGACAGGTCGTCTGCAGCATGGTGGAGAGTCTTTGCCAAGGAACCGAGAGGAAGAAGGTTGTGCTCATCCTTCTCACCGGGTACCTGCAGGAACTGCGCACCGCGGGAGAGAGCAGCGCAGAATTTCTTGCCCTTTATCAGAGTCTGATAGAGCCTTCACCCTGGAAGCAATTCCTTGCTGTTCGAGGGGTAATGACCCTGCTGGCCGACCTTTTGACTCGAGAGATCGAGGAACTGCACAGACTCGAGGAGACCACGCTGACGAGCGATCTCGCTCAGGGATATTCGCTGAAAATGCTCACCGAGTTGCTGTCGACGTTCCTTGAACAGGAGAATATCAAACGACAGTATAAAGGACGATTGGTCGGAGCTGTTTTGAATGGGTATTTGTTGCTCAGAAGACTAGTCGTACAGAGAACGCGACTCATCGATGAAACGCAAGAAAAGTTGCTCGGTCTTCTGGAGGAGATGACAACGGGTAATTATCGTTTTTGTTAATTATCATTTGCAAATGATTAAGATGAAATGATTCGTCATCTGAACATTTTCTTTTTTCTAGGCACTGAAGAGGAAACGAAAGCGTTCATGGCAATCTGCGTGGAAACTGTTCAGAAATACAGTCCACAGGATGTGAGGACACCTGTTTTCATATTTGAAAGATTGTGTTCGATCATTTATCCGGAAGGGAACGACGTAGGCGAATTTTTCTTAACCCTGGAAAAAGATCCACAGCAGGAAGATTTCTTGCAAGTCAGTACCTGAACCCGGTTGATTTTATTGAACTTACACATTTTTGTTCAATGTGCCCTTTAATGTTTAGAATATTCTTCAACAAATTTTTCAAATTCGTAATTTTTTAGGGTCGAATGTTGGGTAATCCCTACAGCAGCCTTGATCCAGGTTTGGGCCCGCTTATGAGAGATGTGAAAAACAAAATCTGCCAAGATTGCGAACTGGTAGCTCTCCTTGAGGATGACAATGGGATGGAATTGCTAGTCAACAATAAAATCATCAGCCTTGATCTACCAGTCAAAGAAGTAAATTACTATAAACGAATTTACTGCATCTTAAATCAATTTTTTAACACTTGCAACTTTTGAAGAAACTTTGATGAATTTTTATAACTTTATCGTTCATTATTTTTCAAGGTGTACAAAAAAATATGGTTACTAGAAGGAGGCGATTGTGATTCGATGCGCGTGATCTACCGGATGCGAGGTTTGCTTGGCGACGCGACTGAGGAATTTGTCGAATCTCTGAACGCCAACAGCGAGCAAAAAGTCAATAATGAGGAAGTTTACAAGATGGCAAACGTGCTTGCTGATTGCGGAGGTCTCAAAGTCATGCTCGACAGATTGGCTGCGATACAGGACATCAGTCGTGCCCGACCTCTGCTCCAGGTGCTGCTGAAGTTGTTCCGTTTGTCGGTCAAGGTGAAAAAAAATCAACAAGTCCTCAGCAAACCGGAACTCAGGGCCGTAGCAGTCTTACTTGATGTTCTGCAGAGATGTCTCGCAACTGAACCTGACAGTTCTCAAGCTACTGTCACTGAACAATTACTTGATGTAAATAAATGTTCATGATTTGAATAATTTTTAATTAATTCTTTTATCATTTCAATTGTTGTATTTATTTTTTTTTATAATGAACTACTGATTAAATTTAAAATTTTATCTTTTAGATAATGGAGACGATCTTATCAAACGCAGCTTCACAGTCATTGGAATCGTTTGAAGAATTTTCGCAAACCCTCGGCGGACCGGAGCATATCAAATCTTTGCTCTCGTGCACGCAGTCAGCCGCTGTCAGACAGAGCTCGAATGTGCTCCAACACCTGGCGCGTGTCCTCGCAGCGCTGACCTACGGCAACACAGAAAAGATGGCTCTTTTGTGCGACTACTTCGAACCAGTCCTTAATTTTTACCGGTTCGATTTTGAGCGCACGCACGAGGACGAACAAAAGTTGGAGCTATTCTGTGTTCTCACGCAGGGCATCGAACGCAACGCAATCGGAAACACACTCAAAGATCATATTATCAGCATGGGAATTGTCAAGAATGCTTTTGAGTATATCACGGTTAGTATATTTTGTTTTAACATAATTTTTACTAATTAATTTTTTTCAATTCCCTTCATGCAATTCTAAAAATGTTGTTCTTTTATTTTTCAGATTTTGGCTCCGTCTGTAAAACCAACTCTGCTTGCTACTGACAGTGATGAGTTAAAAGCTTTCATCTCTAAACCTGCTTTGAAATACATCCTTCGCTTTTTGACTGGTCTTGCGAGAGATCACGAACCAACGCAGGTAAAATAAAAAATAAAACAAAATAAGAACAAAAAATAATTAGAATATTTAGTACGGTTCATGGTTTTTCATGATTGACTTTTAATTTTTAGCTCGCAGTCGCCCAAACTACAATCAACATCATTCATACCCTCGAACAAGTTTCCTCAAACGAGCATGTAGGTTCGCTGGCAGAGAATTTGCTCGAGGCGCTCTGCACAAACAAGAAAGTAGCCAAGCTAATCGAGGAAGCTAGACAGAACACACGCAGTGAGAAAAAACGATTGGCCATGGCAATGCGAGAGAGACAGCTGGGAGCTTTAGGAATGAGAACCAATGACAAGGGCCAAGTCACCGCCAGTGGCACGATTTTAGATCAAATTGAGGATCTTGGGGATGAGACCGGCCTCGTTTGTGTTATCTGTCGGGAAGGATACAAATTTAAACCAAACATGGTAAATTTACCGACATAAAAAAAATGACAATTGATGAAATTTTGTATGCAATTTTGTATATAAAACGGTATGTTTTAGGTTCTGGGAATTTACACGTTCACGAAACGTTGCAACGTCGAGGAGTTTGAAACGAAACAGCGCAAAACTGTTGGTTACAACACAGTCACTCATTTCAACGTGGTCCACGTGGATTGCCATATGTCGGCAGTGCGTTTGGCACGCGTCCGCGACGAATGGGAGTCAGCGGCACTGCAGAACGCGAACACAAAGTGCAACGGGTTATTGCCACTTTGGGGGCCTCAGGTGCCAGAATCGGCTTTCGCAAGCTGCCTCGCAAGGCACAACACCTATCTTCAGGAATGCACTGGTCACCGTGATATCTCTTATTCATCTACCATTCACGATCTGAAACTACTTTTGCTCCGGTTCGCCCAGGAGAAGAGTTTCCACGATGACACCGGTGGTGGCGGGCCACAATCAAACATGCACATTATTCCTTATCTGATTCATATGGCACTTTATGTTATCAACACGTGAGTTAAAAATTTAACAAATATTATTTAATGCAATTAAAAAAGTACAATAAAATAAAGAAAATGAAAGAAAAAAAATGTATATTGATGGGTTTGTTTGCAGGACAAGATCAGCTACTAGAGAGACCGTAGCGTTTGTAAATTATTTGGAATCTGCACCCGGTAGTGCCTGGCTGGAGAACTGTTACGAGGCGGAGGGACCGCTCTATCAGTGTACCATGTCGCTACTTTTACACACGCCCACGAATTGGATGAGATATAGACTGATACATTTGCGAAAGCTCATTGTGATGGCCCATCAGCGTCATTTATCACCGTCAGTGGCAACGAAAACCATCACCGACGCAACCGTGAAGGATTATTCCGTTTACAAGAGTGCCCTCGTATTTTTCGGTCTTGTTGATTGTATCTATGCCAACTTCTTCTCCGGGGTATATATATTTTGTATTTTACCATGTTTTTTTTCATAATTGTCATTTTATGATTGTTGTTATTATCATACTATGTTGCGATCATTTATTAAATATTTGTTCTGTCATTTTATTGATTTAATTTTTTTTCTCGTTACAGAAAGTAAACTTTTTATCAGAAGATCAGTGGCCTTCGGTGTTAGCTGAATACATCAGACACAACGATGAAGCACTGCTGAAAGCATCGGAACGCGTTCTTGCTACTTACAGAGACGAATTATTGCCTTGTACATCGTTTGAAGAATTTTGTGATGTTGTTGGTACGTTGACAATTAATCATTAGATAACGCACTATTTTTTGTTATTAAAATTAATTGAACGATGTTAATTCATTTTTCTTTTAATTTCAGCATTGCTGGAGGATATTCCGAATCCATCGACCTATATAAGCGTCGTGTTGAGTACCCTTACGTAGTACGAGCTAACGAAAGCCCAAACACAAAGTACTGATCGATTTTCGGTTTATCATCATTATGTCTTGTAATCTTATTGGTTTTTGAATTTCACGCGAAAGGATCGTTTTCTATAATATGTCCCGATGGTTATCCTGTCATAAAACATGTAAATTAAGGCGGATCAATTGTAACAATTTTATTATTTTTCGGGAACGATAAAATAAATCAACATACTTATTTATGCACGTTTGTCATATAAATATATTAATACTAATCACTTATAACACAAACGAAGGAGATTGTATGCTTTGTCAAAATTCGGTAATACAAATAAATATAAATGTTTGCAATCGTTCATCATTGTTGTTTTCATTTAGGACTTATTTTTAAACACCCATTTCTTTCAACTTGAAACTTGATCTGGTGGAATTAAATTTGGTCGGTTCAAGTTAATTAAAATTTTATCATACTCTTCGTAAAATGTGAAGAATGGGACGAGCAGCAACACAAAAAATGTGGAGCAAATTTTTCTCAGGGAATTATCTCAGCGCGAATCCTAAGAAATATCGGTGATTCTTATTAGAAGCCTTCTAAAAGATGCAGATAGCTTACAGGAATGTGCTATGCGGAACCGGAAGCCTCTTATAGTATTGGAAAATTAGTCTTTTATGCATATCTCTCATTTTTATATTAAAATTTATATTTAACAAATATAAAATGAGAACAAATTTTTTCTTATGAGATGTTTTTAAGACTAAAATATTTCACTCTTGTTTTAAATATTTAATTTAAAATACTTAAAAAAATAAAACTAACAATGTTTAAATTAAATGGATATAAGCTGATTTCGGAGAATAATAGGCAATGGATCAAAAGTTTTCGAGGCCGGGCATCGCTGCGGGGAAGCGGAGGATTCGGCATAGATTTTAAAAGGCTGTCCACTTAGTCGCGCAACGATGCTGAACATTTCTTGAAACTGATTCCTTTTCAGTGTCACAATCGTTGATCAATCGGCTTATTTTCGCCGCTGCGGATAACAAAAATAGACTTTTGGAGAACCGATGATGATGAACAGATTTGTTTATTCAACAGTCCTTCTACGACCACAAACTTTGCCCGTTTCCAATGAATCAATTTTATTGCCTCTTCGCCGTGGCGCCGTTGTGTAATCCGATGAACCAAAAATTCATCACATATATAATTACTGCTTTATTGATCTCGCATAAATATTTGTCTATTTTTTGTTCTCTCTGTTTTATTTTTTTTCTACCTTCAGTTATAAAAAAAGAACATAGTTATAAAATTTTGAAACAGCGTTTCTCCGCGACCGCAGTTGTTCCAGTTCAGTAATCGTGACTTGCATAAGTAATACGAAAACGCGCTGGGTGTGGCTGCGCTGATTTACCGATATTCGCGTCCAAGCCATTCCACACAAGCGTGCGCGCTCTTTTCATGGTCCGTCTGCGCTGATTGTCCACATTTATATCAACGCTACTTTTTCATCTCCCGATTTTTTCCTTTTCCCTTTTCTATAAATTCTAAATTTTGCAATAATCAACGAAAACAAAATGTATCACCGTATCAAAGTAGATAATTCGGATCTCAACTAATCGTTCATTCTGAAAGGAATGCGGACTTGAAATAGAGAAAAGTTTGTAGTCAAGCTACTTTCTTTTTTTTCTGTAAGATGAGGAGGGGCAGTTGACAGTTTTCAAAATGGATGTGTACTTTTTATCTCTTGCTCATACTTTTGTATACAACTTTCTTCATGTATAACTTTTTATCCAATCTTCTTGAACAACCTTTTTTAAATACTTTTATTTATTCATCTATAAATAAAATATTTTTGCAACTCTCGGACGTTTGTTTAAAAATGTTTCACAATATTTTATCGCAACGAAAAAAGAAAACTGATTTCACTGAAGATGGTAATTCTTTTTGTTTTATTTTTGAATCTCAAATGGAGCCCGCAATTAGGCTAAGGCTGACACGACGAAGGATGCGCGCAGAATAAGCAAACGTCCTGAAACCTGTTGGGTCAGTTGAATAACAACGAAGACAGCCTCCGGCGCGCCCGTGCTGCATACAATTAAACTGCCGATGGACCGGATTTGCGCAGTTGATCGTTATTATTTCGGTACTCGTTTCTTATGTCCACTGCCGTATAATAATCCCGCCAAATAAATTGCGCCTTTTTTTTCTCCTTGTTTTTAGTCACAATTGATGTTCATTGCGCAATTTTTTGTTTTCTCGGAACAGAACGATGTGATGTAAGAAATAAATAGTAAAATTGAATAGTTTTTTTAAAAGATAGAAGAAAAAGGGTTGAGGAGGAAAATGTTGTAATAAATGAGTGATATCGATGCGTGGAGGAAGAATAGCAAAAAGCAGATATGCAGAACAAGTTCCGTGGTTTGGGATCGGGTAGCCTTGAGATTAATGGTAGTCCCTGTCTGGGCCTTGAGGGCTAAGGTGTGTCTTAGTCGAAGCCGCATAGTGTATAGTGAATTGGTCACAAAGAGAGCCACGAAAAGATATATGCGCCCGTCTTTTTCGGCTTTCGGTACACTAATAATACAACTTTTCGCCCCCGACCGTAAACTTGATTTTTCAGTTCACGAAAGTTTTGATAGTTATTATCTTAACTCAAAAACCCTTTTTTGGGCTAAATTCGAAAAAATAAGTTCTTCAAAGTGGCCCTCTGCAAAAAATACATTTTTCAAAATATCTTAATTTTTTTGTTCAATAAATCAATACTATTCTTTAATTTAAAAAAAAATTTCAGTCTGCTTAAAAGTTTTTTTTTTTCGAAAGTTATAAAGTCAGTTTTGTGATTCAGGTGCATATATAGAACACCTTTTTAAAGGGCGTTGAAAACTGACGACAGCGAGCCTGCCGATGTCGATACAGAATAAAAGGTTTCGCGCTTGATCGGAGTAGCGGGCGTTTTTTTCTCCCGTACCTTTTTTTTATCGACTGATAAAAAGCTGCCGCGCGCTTGCGAGTTTGTGATAGTGAGTACACATGCACTCACATGCATATTATAATTGAACCGGTTCGGCTGTTGCAACTTATAGCTACTATATACCTATGCCTATATACATATTCTGTCCACGATGCCGATCAACCAGTTTTTATTTTTTAACCGATCTACATACATTAAACATTTATTCCGCCAAGCCCGAGCCAGTTGACAACAAAAATAACCGTCACTGTTTTCGCATTTCATGTTATCCTGTTTATGCTGACTTCGGAAATGCAAACTTTTGCATTGGAAAAAAAAACCGTAGACAGAAATAACTAACGCAAATAAAGTAATGAGTTATAAAATTTTTTGCTATTTTTTAATTTGTTTTAATTGTGTTTTTAGTTGTATTATAAATAAGAATTTTAATTTTATATATCAAACACAACAGTTGTTTCATTCGGATCTTTAGAAACGACCGTGAACAGTAGTCGCAACTAATTATTATGTGACTTCTTATGTTTTAATAAAATATAAATGAATTGTCGGGGTCGTGCGACAATTCACTCTATTTCCCATGGGAATGGGAAACATTTTTATCGCATCAATTACCAATTGGAGCGAAAATAATTCGATGTCATGAGAACTTTTCTCTAACAAAATGAACCGCTTCAACTTCGCTTTATCAACGATTCATCATCTGGATCGTTAAATGAATAAACATTCATTTAAAAAAAGAATATTTAACAAAAAAAAAGAATTTTTTTTTTCTACATTCATTTTACACTTTGTGAGAAACTGAAAATCATTTCGCAGATTTTTGACATTACAGTCGCATTGATACACTTAATTGTCATTCCAGAGTAAAGATATTTTTGCGAAAAAGAGAAAGTGCGGAAGTGGCTGGACAGTCTTATGTAGACACTAGAACCAAGATTGCAGTGAATTGCGAGCGGTTTGACAGCGCAATTCTACAAGAGGTGGTCAAACCCGGATTCAAAATTTCAGCATGCAACATTTCTAACAGTTCATTATAGTACATTTTATAATAAATTGTTATTAACAATTTTCTAAACTTTCTACTAACCTGAGGGATAATTTTAAATCGGAGAAAAATAAAATTGGATCATGAAAACTAAAAATAAATAATGATAATGATTAATAAAATAACATTAATTTAAAAACGGGTCGCAAAATATAAAACGTGATAAAAAAAGGGGTGTGATTGGGTTTTCGTGGGTCCAGGACAAGGATCTATTGTTAACAAGTGAGAGAGCATGATGAAAAAAAAGGAGTCGAGAAAAGAGAGGCGCGTAGCTGTGGGTTCGATAGCGACTTTGTATTTGCGTGTTTATCGGTCGCGCTATTGTACGCAGATATCATCCCTATTGTTTATGCTAAGCGATCAGACACGTTGCCCGGGCTGTTTTATATGAAACGGACCGGCGGGCTATAATTAACGTATAAATACATAAATTGTACTCGTATGACAAAGCGAACAATGCGTCCCATTGTGTATCGCGTTGATCTGAAACCTCGCTTTGGTCACTATATATTTTCAAGAAAATAATACCCCCTATACGAGGAACGGCAATTTAATGGTCACTAAAATTGTATACCTATAAGCGCATGTGCAAACAGAACCATAAAAAAAAATCATAATTCGCAACTCTTTAAATTTTTCAATTCTTACAAACAATTTAATTCAACTCATTTTCAATCGCTTGATTGACTGCGATTAAAATAACTTATTTTATTTTCTACAATCATTTTTAAAATCAACTTTTCATTGTGATTTTATACAAGATTTTACACCAGTTCAAATTCAAATGTGGAACAAAAATATCACATCTGAAACTGCAAAACAATTTATGTATGTAAACTCTTGAGTGTATGTAGGAATATCGAGTTTGAAAGAAGCACAATAGGTTTGTTATCCTCGTGCGTAGGAAGAGGAGTGTGTATAGGTGTATATCCTTGAAGTATGAGGGTGGACGCTCGACAAGGAGAGCGCTCTTAGAATCGTCTCTCGATAGCATTCCGAACAGCGAGGACAGTCCAATGTCAAATATATCAGAGTAACGACGCATTGCGTGCACAAAAAATTTGCCCCGAGTTATTTATGTATGACATGCACGTGTTTAATGCGCGCATTTATTCATCATACCAAAATCGAGTTCAAAAATATAAAAAACCACTGAGGCAACCCGATATATAATACTTTATAATATTTATGCCGTGACTACAAAAACCAAAAAGTATTAAAAACAAAAAGATAAACAAAAACATAAAAAAAAGTTTTTTTTTTAAAGATTGTAATATGTTTTTTTAGATTTATTTCTGATGAAATCAGTGTTCGAGCGGAAAAAGTGGCAAGTAGCAGGACTGCGAGCTCAAGTACCGATAAATAAAATCGGTAACACAATCCCCCATGTCGTATTCAGAGCCTACGTGTCACGAGCTCCGATAACACGAGAGAACGAACAAGCGGCGGTCGATTAATTTATGAAATTTAATCGACTGCACACTCTTCAAGGCTTTTGTGTGCCTTCTTATTTATCCATTGTGAGCCACATTTCGCGGCCACGTGCGCCGCCGTTTCCAACAATAACTTTCAGCCGACGCCAATTTTTGCACTAGCGTATTAAATTACCACATTCTTTCAGATATACTATACTTTTTTAACAAAAAAAAAAAAAAAAAAGTTTTTAACAATTTGATTCACTTGTTTTACTCATATTCATATATCTTTTGACCTTTCTTTGTAGCTTAGGCAGAGTTTAATTACGTATTTGTTTTACCGATATTTTCTTCGTCAGTTTTAAAGTTGCAATTGACTTTAAATTTTCAATACCAAAAGTGAAATTTGGATTTTACAATTATTTTATTTCGTGCGACATTTTTGGTGGATGTTGAAATGTTGAACTGAGGTATTATAAAATCAAATACCGCCGATGGTGGAAAATCATTCATGACTAAAAAGGCGACTTTGGAGTGCTCAGAATCGTTGCGCAAAAAGTGGTTTGCACACGCAACTACCTAATTCGTATGTCGGATGACAAAAAGCACTCTCGTAGGTCCTCAGCCGCATCTGATGAGAATCCGCTGTACATATGCTAAAAGTTTTTCAGATTTCTCACATCCTTCCGCTGTCTTTTGTTTGTTACAGTTTGATAAATAACAATAACCGTTCGCTATAATCATTTTTTAATAATACTTTTATCATTATTTATTTATTTGTTTTTAAAATGTTAAAATCCAATGAAAATCATAAGGTAAATTAAAGTTAAACGAATATAAATTTAATAAAAGCTTGAATCAAAGTTAAAACTAATTGTAAAATTGAAAAAAAAAAAAAAAAATGAAAGAAAAAAATGGAAACATATTTTTTTTATTTATTGATCGTCACTATTGAACAACGTTTAAAATAAAGCTATAAATTGTAGGGCATCGAGGGAATAAATACATATCGAAACAAAAGTACCACGAAGGAGCGGACGACCGTTTCTTGTGTATCATCGCGAAAGCATTCCTATATATCGATCAGTCTTCATTCCGATCCGTGAGTTTTTTGCCGCGGTCTTTGATCGATTGCAAAACGTCGTCGCTTCTAACGATATACCAAATAAAAGGCGGCCTCTTTTTCTTTCGTAATTAAAAGCTGCTTAAACGTAAAAATAAAAAAAAAAGAAAATGTGCAATTATTTCAGCATCTCATGGTGCTTTGCTAGCGCTTGCTAAATTGTTCAATAGATTGGTTTTCTGACAATTTTTGTTACAAAAAAATCTCGTCTCTTTAAAAGTTCAAAATAAAAGTAATCCACGTTTTAATTCAAAACGCTTGCGAATTCTAAACCAACTTCAGGATTTCAATTTGTAACCTGTAAGGAAAAAACAAAATGAATTCTCACGGTGCATCTCAAAATCAAAATTTAAATACTCGACAGAATAAATTCACACTATTGAACGATCGGAATGAACAAAAATTCGAGCCGATTGCTGCGGAAAATGCCGATTTTGCTGCCAACAATAATGCGAAAATCTACGACAGTTCACCAAAGGTAAAATCAGATTTGTTGTTTTCACAAGTTATTTTGTAAGAAAAATTAGACAAAATTAGAAATGCATCACGGTAATTTAAGGTTTAATTTATATATTAAAACCCTAGTGAGGTTGTTAAGATCAGTGTTAACGTTTCCCACGCTTTTGATGATTTCCACGTGACGAGTCACCCCTGATGTATCGTCAGCATATGTTGAGAATGCACGTGACTTCTGCAAGGGCACTTATTACTTTAGTTCTATTGTGTATAACCAGCGGGTTTGTAAATACACCTCCAACCAAATTGCATATGCATCGATTTTTCTACGCTGATTAAAGCAAATGAAACTTAATATCATTTTTAGAATTGCAGATAACAAACCACAATTAATATTAATTTATTATTAATTTAATTTTTTTTTAATTTCAATTCAAAATTAAACGGAATCATTTATTAAATTAAAAAATTTACACTTTAGTTGTAATCTATAAATTTGAAATCGAAATGAAAAGATTTTGCAAATTTTTTTACAATTTTTGTTTTATAATTGGAACGTAAAGTAAAATTTTTTATTTGTTTAATTTTTTGTTTTTTTTTTCAATTTTTATATGGGATATAATTATTAATAATGTCGCATTCAAATGGAGCCATATGAATTTTAACTTGGACGACTTCAAAGAATTTGCTTTAGTATGCAGCGAGAAGGAAGACGAATTTTAGAAATGTAAATTGGCGGTATGCGGATCCTAAGGCGCCCATCAGTGAATGAATTTTCAATGAATCGGTCTAATTATTACGGGACGCTTGTTTTCTATCAGCTCCCGCGAAACCGTAGAAGAGCGGCTCGAAATTCCAGAGCCAAAAATCTCTCATGAACGCCGGACGGAATTCCGCAACCGAACCGATCGGCTCGTAACACGCAAACAAAAATACACGCCGTTTAACATTTTTCTTCTAGATTGACTGATGGCTTTTTGATTTTTCAAACACTGGGAAAGTACTTTACCAAAAAAAAAAAATGTTTCTTATTTTATAATTATTGATAAATAATTATTTTGCGTTTTATTTCGAATTTTATAATGAGTTAAAAAACAACTTGAAACAAAAGTTTTGTTTTCATTTCTCTTAGAAACGATTATCAAAATCTCAAGAACAAGCAAAGGAGTACTTAAAAGAGAAGAACATCTTCGAATTGTTTCACTTTCTGATGGGCCATTTGTTAATTGACGAGCCAGACCAGCCGATCGAATACTTGGCCGAGCTCTTAGACAAGTGCATTAACTTCAAGATGGGAGCGGACAATCCGCCGCTGCTCTTTTCTTCCCGGTAAATATCATTTTTGTAAATAAACTCATCTCTTTTAGAAAGAGAATCATCTCCGCTGAAATGATGACAAGATTTTAAGTTTCAGCGATTATTTGGACAAACCTTTTATTTATAGAAATGATGTTGAAGCGGATGCGAACAATCAAAAGACAAGTAGGAAAGCTATCATTCTGAAATAAGTAGGCAGAGAATCTGGCCTCGTGACTCGCGTAACAAACGCAATTGTAGAAATGACCAAGACATTGTTTCAAACTCTGCTTATGAACTTTTATTGTTAATGCACCTCCGCTTCCATCAGCCCTTTCATCTTAACCATAAGATTACACGCTATCACGGCGAACAATTTTAAATGTAAAAATATATTTTGAACTCGTCATCTTCGTTCCGTTCTCTTTTTATCTTTATTATCGTTTTTCGTCTTTTATTATTATCATTCCTACAGAAATTATTCGAACAATTGCACGAAAATTGAGATAGATCTTGAAAATGAGCTAATAGAGTCGGCGGTCTTCGTTGTTTAAACTTATCAAAACGACTCAAACTTATAACTGGGCAGGGAGCAAAAAGTGAACAACAGTTAGATTCATCCGAAATAAGGGCCTGGGCGGCTCATTAACTGCGAAGACACCCGTAATCATTGGCTGACTTTGCTCAACAAATTGTCTTTTCCCGGATTTCGTCTTGTGCTTAAGAGCCAGCAGCCAAACCACCATGTCGTTATACGTCTTTCAATACATCCGATCCTCAATATTATTATTATTATTATTTTTTGAACATTTCTTTTTTCATTTATAAAACTTTTTATACAACTTTTTATAATTACAACCAGGTTTGAATTATTTTATTCAACCAATTAGAAATACTCCAAAATCAATCAAGCCTAATTTTTAATCAGCCCTTTAAACTTTCTTTTCTTTTCCTTTTTTTGGTTGAAATATGTGAAAAAGTGTTTTGACACATCGATCACCCGATGGTATATCTAAAGCCACACAAAATAGCTGGTTAAAAGCATACCGATGTTTTGACCGGCACGGCAATGTTAAATGTCCGAGCGCGATAGACGTGTATAGCAACGTCCGATTATCTTGCTAAACGAAATTCTGTGACTATGTTATATTTTATATCGTGTTGATTGTCTCTCGCATTGCAGCCACATCGAAAGCATGTTCAGAAGTCTTGACCCGGCTGGTTTGGGCAACATCTCCTCCGATCAGTACAAAGCTGGAATGACAACGCTCGGCGTTCAACATTTTAATCCGAATCCGAAACAAGTTATTCCCGGCCGAATCAGTAAACAAGTTTTCGTCAATGAAGCGTAAGTTGGTGTTTAATCCATTTGGGGGGTTCCAAAAACTTGTCAATATTGTAATTTTAGCGGCCAGATAAAAAGGCCAATTAACATTTGCTCACATAAAACTGTCTGCTTGAAAAAAAAACAAAACAAAACAAAACAAAAAAAAACAAAAAAACATGAAACATCTTTTTCTTATTATTTTTTTTTCTTCTTTTTTTGCAAAAAAAGGTACAAATAATGTACATGATCAGGGTTGGATCAACTTCTGAACCTGATTAATTTACATCACGTTTGCTCGTACGCAGAAATTAGGAGACGAGTTTGTGCACAGTAACGGAATGCGCATTTTCTGGCGTGCGAACTGAGGGCAAATGATGTTCGCGCAGGTTGCGGTCAATCGAGTTTTAAATTGCAATGAAATCTCGTTTTCCACGAGCGATTCCCCGAGGCGCGCAGGATATACCGTGCGATCACTCGTTCAATGATACAAAATTACGTTAAGCGGTCATTAACTTGGAAAACAAATATCCGCGATTCCTCTCGTGATTAAACGCGGCCCTCTTCCAAATCATCCCCTGGACCGATGAGAAAGCGCAGGTTTCATATTTTTTGTTGGTCCTCAAATTGAGAGCAATTTTTAGTTCAGTTCGGTTATTAAACGATCTTTTGGCTCTTGCCGCGTTTTAAGTACTCCGATCGTCTGAGAAGAAGCCATGAAAAGTCATGAGAAACAAAACTATATGAACTTCACAACCATCAAAATAATTACTTCAATGAAACAACAAATTTTTAAACTCAGGCCTGATGATTGAGTTATCATTTTGATTTTACATTTTTTTTGTTTGGACAGGTATAAAAATAAAATTATAGGATCAATTTATAATCTGCAATTCTGAGTTGAAATCTCGGTTGAAATGTATCTCAAAAAATATGGTCATTTATGTTAAGATATTTCGCTGACTTGTGACGAGAGCACCAAACAAAAAAAAAAAAAAGAAAAAGAAAAAAAAATAAGCGAGCCTTGTTTGAGCAGGCAACAATGTAAATCGGTTCGCTTTTGTGCGGTTAATGGAAATGGGCCTCTCGTTTTGAATTGTGTCCTTGTTCCACTATCAGCGCTCTTTCCTCCAGTTATTTCTATATACTCTTGGCTTTCGCACCTTTCTTTCGGCTCCAACTTTTTGTTCTTTGTTTGCGAGTTGCCCTTCGGCGATAACTGCGGCTTTCGTTGAAGGGTCATACATGCGTTTACAACCAAGTTTGTATCGCAACAACGTCTTAAGATCATTTTGATACTAACTTCATTTTCATACGTTCATTTATTATAAAAATTTTAATCCAAATTTTGATATCAAATTTTGATCCTAAACAAAAAAAAGTCACCTATTAAGAAATCGGATCAAAGGGGGAAAAAGTCGGAAATGATTATATATTTTATTCCTTAAATTTGATCCTCGATCTCGAATGTGCATCATCTTGTTACTCCCCAGATGTTTGATCAGATCTCTCGTTCCTCAATGCGGGAATATCGAATTTCAGTTTTTCAATATTCTCTTCTACTTCATCCTCAATTTTATTCCTATCCCTTTTGTTTAATTTTTTTTTGGTTTAATTTTGCAAAAATCTATAATTAGCTATCAAACCGTCTCAAATTGTTTGTGACAAAAAAAGCGCCCAACTGCTCAACAACCATTTTTATACGATCAAACAAATTAATCAGACGTCTGATGTTTAAGTGACTTTAAATGGTCAGAGCGCACGTTCCAATTGGATCGCTGGAGACAACTTTTTTTTTCCTCCTCTCAACTCCGCGCAGCTCGTGCTGCTTGTCGTTCCTGTAATTCAGTCCAATTGACCCGCCGCGAGATTCGATCCCGTTCATTTAGTTGTTTTTCAATCGCATCTCAATCGTTAATTAATTCAGACGCGCATTCGTTCGTCGCGAAAAAAAAAAATTTTAATCATCCTGCAACTTATTGCAAAAGTTCGCAAGACAAAATAAAACAAAAATGATACAAAACCTCTTTCCGTTTTCTTTTTTGTTTTCAGAAAAAGATGTCTGGTGACGAAGCTGGCGCAACTCGTCGGTCGTAACAACGTCGACTTGATCAAACTGGACGACATCTGAGACGCGAAATCGCGCATTTTTCATTTCTTCTTCATTGGTGCTCCTTTTTTTTTCAACCACATGCGCGACACTCAGGCGCAATTCGAAATTAAAGTGAAATTGAACAGCGAATATGCTAGCGGTACCACTGTACGACGTTTATTGGCGCAAATTATATATCTCAAAGTCTATCGCATGCCAAAGTAACTGCCATCGATTTATTGAATGCAACTTCATTTTAATACGTTAATTAATTTTGTATCACAAATAAACATTTTAATTAATTCTTAAATAAAATTGGTTAGAAAATGAAAATTGTTGCATTTGCAAAAATACATTTGTACATTTTTGCTCCTACTTTTTAAATTATAATTTATATGTAAAATTAAAGCTTTTGTCTCGGTTTTTGTTTTCCTTTTTCTGTAGAAAAAAAGATATGAAAATTATTTTGATTGGAGACTTTTTGTACGTCACGAATAAAATTGAAAAAATAAATGAAGAAATAAAAAGTTGTCTTTTGATTATATCATAGAGAATGATATCTGCAGTTGTATTTACATGCAAGATATAATATTTCCGTGCAGATAACATATGGCGCGAGTTCTCCTCTAGAATACGAAGGTGTTATAGATGCCAAGACCGGTTGGAAGTGTGCTCGGACCAAAAGCGCTAGCACATTAGGTGGCAGACACAATATGTATACAGTGCACGTGTATATAAATAACACATACAACCCTGCGGTGTGTGAAGACGTGTGTAGGTGCTGGTACGAGAGGGCTGGGATACCGACAGGACCCACACCATTCCTCTTCGCACTTTCCTTCAACATCGATTCATCATTTATATATAGTCACAACTAATTTATGCAACGAGCGTCGTCCCCCTTTTTTCGCGCTGATTAGCGTCTCTCGGCCTTAAGAATCTCGTTTTCCATAAGCGGGGGCATTAAAGCGCTCATGAATTTTACCCGAATTTATTTTTTGACTAGTTTTTGATGATTTAGTGGTCATTCACCTCTCTTATTTCAATTTTTATACTTTTTTTTTTGAACTTTGATTGATTTAGTGGTCATTCAACTTTTCAATATTTTTTTCACTATTGATTTATCTTTTTCTGAAATACTAATAAAATAATCTGGTTCCAAAAAATCTTGTTTTTATTATTTTAAAATGTATGTGATTTGTTATAATTTTTCCTCGAATTTTTCAAACTTATCTTTGTCCTGAAGTATAGAATTTTGGTTTCATTTTGTTCTAGTAGATGGTCCAAAAGTATATCATTTGACCTCTTTTTTCTGAGATTTAAAACTGTAATTATGTTCTTTGAAATCCGGCGAAATTTTTACACCCACATTTCGGATGGTTTGTTCTAAGAATCCGGTTCGACTACCATCTATTATTCCAGTCAGATTCGAAGATACGCGTTTTGTTACTGAAAGCAGCAGAATAGGGGTTTGATTTAAAGACGCAAAGAACGTGATTGTTATGATGAAGAAAAAATTATAACGGCAAAACTAATTTTTTTTATATAAAAAATATTTTTGTATATAAAAAATAAATGTTGTCATTTAAATTAATAAAACATATTTTATGTGATCATTTTTTATAGACAGAAAAAAAAATATAAAAAAATAGCAGAAATTTCAGTTCAACTTTTGAAAAAATCTAGAAATATTCAAAAAAACCAAGAAGACTTGAAAATTATGATTGATTCAATTTAAATTAAATATTGTAAAACATTATCAACAATTTATAAAAAAAAAAAATATATATATATATATATGGCAAGGGGATTCGAACCCAACCCCCCTAAAATTTATGGAGTTCCTGTATCCCCTGAGCCACCGCCTTGCCGATAAACAAAAATTTAAAATTACAAAAAATGCTCCACAATCACGATGAAAAAAATCGTTCAAAATATAAGAATGTTCCAAAAGATCAACCGGACGAAGAAAAGGAAAAGAATTTTTGTTTCTCTTGTAAATGCTAAAATGGAATGACGTGATTGTGATAGGATCCACGTGCGTATTGAGGTCCAAGTAAACTCGGTGCGTGAGTCAGACGCACAAATAAGAAAAGGAGGAGAAAGAGAGAAGGGTTTTTGACTCCCACCAGTTGCTGCGGCTTGGCCTCCGCGCGCCCAACGCCAAAGCCAAACTCGATCAGGTTCAGTTGGAGCCGCGCACTCAAAGACGAGAGTCGACATGCCGCTTCGGTCCGCGGAAGCGCGCCAAACTCAAACGTCCTAGTACGATTTGCGAATAAAATTCGCGCCAACTCGCGCAGCGCCTTGTAAAGCGACGCTGACGACTTTTTATGGGAATTTGTGCGTGATAGTGAGTGCTCCCGAAATCGGGCCGATGATGCGCGCTTTAATGTTGCTCGCGTCATCGCTGTTGCTGCTGCTCGGCAGCGTGTCAGCGGCCCCTGCGCACGCGCACCATGCACACACCACCGCGGACCAGTGTGACTGGACCGGAAGGTCAGTCCCCTTCTTATTTCGCTGTTTTCTCAATTTCAAAGATCTGGGCATGCAACCAACCGAAACCCCGCGCGCGCCACTTTCACCACTTCCAACTAAATTAATCAGACAATGACTCACCCTTTTTATTCGCCTCTTCCCTTAATTTACCTAAACTGATCGAAATATTCAACAATTTTCTCCTTCCAACTGTAGATACAATTTTGAACTAATTTTTAGTTTGTAACTAATTCGAAATTGAAACCAACTGAAGCTTTGATCTAGAACAAAAAAATACAATTAAAAAACTTACATTTTTAATACTGTAATTTTGTTTTAATTTTTGATTTTATGATTTTTATTTAGTATGTTTTTAATCAAACTTCAATTTCTTTTTCAATTTTTTTTTCTTGAATTTTTATCATTTTCAATCTTATAAAAAAATGAATAAATCCATCTTGTAAATAAGGATTTAAGTTTATTTTTCGAATTGTAAATACGAAAAAGCTTAAAACAGATTAAGTTTTATCTCTGGGCTGGTCAGTAAAAACCCTTACGAAACAGGAAATGAGCAAAGCTGACAAAGTTTATGTTATCTGTCGGCGGAATGTAAGGTTGTCATATCAGTCATGTTAAATGTACACCTTCACATATAAAGATATCAAGGATTTCATGTGTACCCATTAATGTTTCTTTTTCGACTACTTTGCATTTTTGTTACAGTCTTTTTTATTCTTTTTATCTTTTTTATTTTATCTTCAAATCTTATATATTTTAAAGAGCCGTGTTCCTTTCACCGGTGAGTTTTTAAACCGCACAATTATCAAGTGGCAGATCTGATTGTTGTATCATAACTACTGGAGCGTAAACACGGTCGTGCAAAAATTCCTCTTTTTCTTTCAGACCCTTGGTTTAGTTTTACTATTTGAAAACTCTCGATTTAGCAATAACATTTTAAAAAATATATCATTTACAATTTTATATTCAAAAAATAAATCAAAATGAGTTTGTTAATTACTTTTTGAATCAATAAAAATATGAAATAAATTAATATAAATGAATAAAAATAAAACGATTAGGAAATACAAACAAGTAGGAAATAGAAGTTCTGATTTTATAATGATGGTAAAAAGGGAGTAACTATATGTAAATAAGAAAAATGAGTTACAATATATCTGGAAGACATATCGAGCACGAGATATAATTTAATAACGGCAAAGGAAGAAAAGTGGGGTTTATTAAAGCGCAAACGAGTTGTGGATAACCGGTTTAGGCTGCCTGGAGATACCGTTTGCGGCGGCGTTTCTCTCTTCTCCTCTCATCGATCTCTCTCGATCATTATAGCTTGGACACAAAATGAATATCGCATAACGATATGAGCGCGCGTTCATTTTCGTCCTGTCAAACGGTATCCTCTTCCAGATTCAACCACCAGATGCAATACGACACTCTGAACCATTCAGACGTGAAATTATTTCAAAACCAAGCTTTGTCAGTTTATCATTTTAATTTTTTTTAGAATATTTAATATTCATTTATTTTTTTTATTTATTTTTCAATTTATTTTTCATGTATTTTCCTTTGTTTCTTGATGTAACTTTTATAGTGAAGAAACGCACAACTCATGTTATGTGTAGTCATACTAGAACCGCTAGAACGGAGATAAAATATTTGATCTGCCTTTCCCCGTTGCTCCAGTTCTATTGTCTAAACTTTCTTCAAACCAAAACTACAGTTTTTGCAGTAAAGTCTAGTTTCCACCCGTTTCACATATTTTATTTTCTTTTTATTGTTATTGCTTTAATAAACTTATTGCAGTGGTTCTTGCCGACTTGAAATATTATCAACAACTTTATAAAAAAATAGTGGTAAAACGTGTTTCACAATAATTTTAAAAAAGCACCAAAAAAAAAATAATAATTTTGCAAAAGTTGAACGAATATGTTTGACTTATACAAATGTTCATTCTTTTTTTCATCAAATCAAACGTTATAAAACACTCTTAACAATTTTTCAAAAAAAAAAAAGTTAGCAAGAGGATTCGAACCCTACCCCTTGATAATACCATGCGATTTCTGTATCCCTCGAGCCATCGTCTTGCTAATAAAAACTGATTTAAAATTGCAAAAAATCCTTCTGAATGATAATAAAAAAAATCCAATGATAATAAAACAGAACACAGAACATCCCCGAAACCAAATAGACTTAAAAATGCAAAAAATATGAAAATTATTAAAAAATTTACCTGTAAAATAAAAATTTGTCCACAGTGATGGGGGAGGAAAAGGCGTGCGTCCAGTGTACCTGCGTTGCTCTCGAGGAACGGTGTCCTGGCAGTTTCCCCGAGGTGCCTTGAGGGTGGTGCTATCAGGAGGCGAGGGTCTGCACGCATTCCGGGCCTGCGTGAAAGTTTCGGGACCAGCACGGGTCTACCTGGAGAAAGAATCTTCCCTGCGAGCAGTGTACGCTCCAAATGACGGAAAAGACCCTTCTCTGCACAGATGCTTCCGCTCCCGTGGACCAATAGCCGCGCTCTACGTCGAGGCGGACGAACCTTTCTCGGCTGGGAAGGCGCGCGTCAACCTGCAATACGACCTGGAGAAACTCGAACCTGATGAGGAGGCCGAGTGCAGGCCCTGCTCCAAGGAACAACTTGCAGAGGCCTACTGCCGTAGCGACATGGTCGCCAGGGGAACTGTCAGTGCGGTTGAAAACAGACAGGAACTTGAAGTTTCCGAGCTGGTGCTTAGGATTACTAAAATGTTGAGACGTGTTGATGAAAATGAGGTAATACAACAATAAAATTATATTTTAATTTAATGTGACATGGAACTTTTCTAATTTAAAATTTTATTTCTTAATTAATTATTTGGAGTAGCTTAAATATCCCAATAAATAAAAGGCTTTGAACTTCAGAGATGACTTTTAGAAAATTTCATTGTCACAATCTTCAATAATTCTTAACCAATATTTAAAATTAAATGTTAATTTTATAATTATAATAAAAATTATTGTAATTCATTATAATTTAATAATTAGCAGTTCTGTGGGTATTAATAAATGATTTTTTTATAGGATAATGAAGTCGACGCAGAGGAACCTTGGAAGCAAAAGGAAGTACGCGTGCGAGTGTCGACGAACTGCGATGCGCGACATGGGCAGGGCGAATTTGTGATAATGGCCAAAAAGAGGCTAGGCGACCTCACCCTCGTCTGCGCACCCAGACTCGAAGCTTGGGCAGAGGCCGTCCGCACACTCGAGAGCGCTCCCTGCGTCCTACGCAGCTAGCCAAACATTCTCCCCATTCCGCTGCAGTTCTAAAAATACATTTTTTTTCATATCAAACTGTCAACATATGTAACTTTCATTATCATTTTAACAAAGAGTTCTTCGACGATCCTACTAACTCGAAAGCAGTTTGAGTCGCAGATCAAAAGCCGCGCTGATTTTTGCACAAGAATGATGGATTTTTTAATAATACTTGCGATGTACAGAGAAATGTAAATACAATGTTTGTATTTTATACGCGTTTGTGCGGCCTAGGAAGCACAACTTATCGATCTCCGAACTGTGATATTATTGTATTATACAAATTTTAAATGAGACGATTCTATTGTTTTTATGTACTTCTATATTATATATTAAAAAAATACAATTCGTGTATAGAGTATATATTTCTTTTGATTATATTTAAAAACAAATAATAAAACAATGAAGAGCAATCAAGTTGTACATTTTATTCTAGCTTTAGTTTGTTATTTTGTTGTTGCTGTGGAGATTGAAAAACGACAATTTCAACAAATATATAATATAATACTTTATTTCTCTTTTGTAACAAACGCATGGAAAACCCGCATGAAAAAGCCGAGATGCATCCATAAAAAAAAGATTTAGTCTTAGACGCTATGTACTTTGGCAAAAGAACGTGTCGACTTGTACACGTGACCATACGCATTGTTTAGCCCAATCTTCGCTTATTGAACAGTCGGTTCACTAATGGAACACAATAAAACAATAATTTTATGATCGCTCAAAAAAGGAACAATTTTCAAACATGTCTTTTTGCAAGATAAAAGAAACGTGCTCGAAATGAGAAAATACCATTCATTTTCATATTGACCCCTTTTTGTAACATTAAATTACTTTGCTTTTCAACATTTACGCAAGAAATGCACCTAAAATAAATGATAAACTAAAAAGAAATAAATTTAACAATAATCATATGCAAAAATCAACAACATATAAACCAATTTTGAATTGCATGTTTGATCACAAAAGGGATCAACTCTATAAAATTTTTAATTTCAATTTTTCATTTCTTTTTTGTTTTCTTGATAAAATTTTGATAGATTAAACTATTATCTTTGTTATCGATTAAATTGTTTGCACTAATTCAGTGATAATTGTTATAGAATGAAATCAAAACAATTTTTTTGTTTGTTAAAAAACACGTTGACTAGCAGTACGCTGTCAGAGCGAAGAATTTCATCTTTTATATCGAACAATGATTATCCTAATTAACTTCTAACTATTCTGCAATAACCTCTAACATTTGATTAAACTTTGTTTTCACTCTGATATCATTTTCCCTCATACATTATAATTTTTAGATCGCTGATTTTTATGAAGGCTCGACTTATCAGACTAGACCGACCATAAATTGTGCACAATTTAACACGCTCATAAATTTTTCATTTGTTATCATCTTTTTCTGAATAATCAAGTTTTGATTTGTCATTAGAACAGAAGTCAATGATAATGACAAACTTGTGAATTGTACTTTTCCACTTGGACGATTTAATTGAAGAGATGTGGAGATTACTTTTGCTGCACGTTGAAGTAACAACCGAAGGTATCACAACCCAAGCCGAGACGCAATAGCGACAGCAACATAACAATGCACATTGTAATTCACAATTCAGACCATTACACAAACAATCATCAGTAAATAAAAATTCTATTTAGGGATCTGAACTACCATCTGTAAAAATTGATATTTTGATAACATCAAAAAATAAAAATAAAATTTGTCATCTGAATTAAATACTGCTGCAATCCAAGATAAACAGTTGTACAATAATTTTGGTTCCTCTCCAGTTGCCGTTTCTGACTCAACCAATTGTTCGCAGCAACAAACCATTAAAAATATTGTCAGAGTACAAAATTTATCTGCTTATTTACATTTGATTGTCATTCTGGTTCAAGATTGGAATACCAAAAAATAGATATCAGACGTGCTGGACAACACAATAAGTTGCGCAAAATCAAAATGTTTATCACAATTTGCCTCTTTCTGTGTGAAACTCAATGGTGACCAAACCAAACGTGACAACTTACGATTTAACAATTCGTTATCTTCTGTCACCCGACTTTCGTTCATGTTTTGTACGGAACTTGAACAAGTTCAACATTCCAGATTGACATGGACTATGCTTATAATCAATCGTATGGATAATTGGTACAAAGTGGGATCATGAGATCGTCCATATTGGGAATGACTACCACTTTCTCAAACTCACGAAGCAGTTTTGTCTCGATCCACTTGGTGACGTATACAATGTTCACAGCTCTCTCCCCGAGAGCCGGCTTCGCAGTGAGATTGATGCGAGGTACAGGCCGGAAACCGTACCAGAGACGATCGGACGGCGCCGGTGGAATGTTCATTGTCACAATACCTTCGATGCTCGACACACTGACCATCAGACGGATTTCCGTATTCGATACACCTTCCATCGCACGCTTTATATATGACAATTCTGTTGCCTGAAAAGAAAACAAAACAATTTCATAAACCAATTTGTTAATTTTCTAATTCATCTCATAATCAATTTTCATTCGCCCACTTACAGACTGAAAATATTTGTTGGCCGCCAGTTTGTCAACGATGTTTAACAATTTTCTTCCAGAGGATTGATTACTAAAATAAAAAGAAACAAATTACAAATCACTCAAACCCAAGTTTTTGAGTTAAAAAAACTGTTTAATTTGGTTTTGAAAATTATACTTTGATTCTTTTGCGGAATCTTTGCTGCTAAGATGGATGCTATCTTCGTCCTCGGTTGAAGTTTCTGGACTGTCTTCGACGTCGCTATCGAACATGGGCGACCTCGCAGTTTTGTATTTGGAGATGTCTGAATCCTCCTCGCCGTTTGTTGACTTTTTGAGTTTCATCAGGTTCAGTTTTGTCTCTATAGTCATGGTTAAACAGCCCTCGTACGATATCTCTAAATCGAACCACAGTCCCCTGTCATCGAGGATGGGTTTGGTTGAGCTGTGAATGATCGGCGCACCCTGACCAATCGCGATCTCAGACACCGAGAGACTTTCCATAAAGTATGGCAGCTTGATATTGGACAGCTTTCGTTGTATCTTGTCCTGGATTGCATTTATCGTATCTGGACATTTGTGCAAGTCGAACAGTATTCTGCCAAGGAGTGCGTTCACCCACAAATTTTCGTTCGTTGTTGGCGCTTCAGATTCTGGAGTTGAATTTGCATTAGTCTGAAAATACGATCCAATTTTTAAATATCTTTAGATGTTCATTACTTCTGGATTACTTCTGGAAAATCGTCAAGATTTATTTACCTCGACGTATCGGGCCATGTAGGAACTATAAGATACCTCCGGCGGCATCTCTGATGACAGATTAGACTGTGGCGAGGACTTGTCCTCCTTGTCCGAGGACGAACACTTGTCAACTACCCCTGTAGTAGAATCCTTTGCTAATGGCGCGGAATTGAAATTGGACGCTTGTACTAACCTTCTAAACCTAAAAGAAACATGTAAAATTGGAGACTTTTATTTTTAATTTAGAATTGAATTTAGAATTTTTTATAATTACCAGTCTTCTTTCTGTCTGTCTGTTCGAGCAAAGATATACATTTTAAATTTGACCTCCTCCGAGTCATCTTGACAATCGGTGAACTCTTCTCTCAAATCTTTACTCTGTGATAAATCGTCATCAGTTTCCTCCTCTTCGACGATGATGTTGCTGTTTTTTTCAACGTCAGTTGGTAGTTCCTCATCGTCGGATGAATTTGTCAAGGTTATCGAATCGGTCAGACCGTCTTTATAAAAAGTTATACATATTGGATACTTTTTACTCCAACGCCTAAAAGAGGTAACAACGAGTCAATCAAAACCGAGTCATTCAAAGAAGAGTAATTCAAAATTAGTCAAAATATTTAAACAACACATTGAACAAAAAAAATGTACCTCCTCCTTATCAACCCGTGAGGCAACAGATCAACTTTTGTTTCACTGAGATTATAAATCCTTTTCCTAGTGAATTTCGCCTTATGTTTTGGTTCGTCCCAGATTGCTCTCTTTGGGATTCGAGTTCTCGTTTCCATCACCTGCAGCACTTCACCCTCGAGTCGGAAGAATACTGATCTCGTTCTCGCGACATGATAATCTTCCGGAGTATAATCGTAAGGAAACTCGTTAATCCAGCCTTCGTATCTGTCCATAACCACGTGTTCCTCTACAGCTGGAATCTCCAGGACAGGAATTTTTGTTTTAGGACTAGTCGTTAAAATTGTCTTTACTCTGAAACAAAAAAATTCATACCACAGTTACGAATTCATACCACAGACTTACAACTTTTATTACAAATGATGACAATATTTTACTACATGCTCATATTCATTGCAAAATAAACGTTAACAACCTTAGTAACATTCTATGAATAGCAATAGTGGCAATGAGGCCGCTGAGTAGGCCGACGAAAAATTGAGGAAACGGCAGCGAAGAAACGATCCACAAGGCAACAAGCAGCATGGCGCCCTGGTAGATGAGATCGCGCGCCTCCTTGGTCCTGGTCTGCGATAAAGTGCTGTCCTCGCAGACAGTGTGATCTTCTGTTTTGACAATATCATTTCCACTAATACTAATGTCCTCTAGCGTCGACTCGGCTGCCTCCACGCCACTTTCCACGCTGTCGTCCTCGGTTTTGAAACCGACTTTGATGTCAGAGAATCCCGCAAAACGAGACTGCTTTTCTTTTGAATGTTTCTCAAAAACATCGTCGTTTGGAGTTGACGAAGGTACAAAATCCTCAGGGTCGCTTACGCTTGACGTGTCTCTACTGCAACTAAAAATAAATACAATAAACATTGATAAATCTAAAATTATAATTGAACATTTTATAAACGAAAATTAACGGTTAACAATTTGATAAAAAAACGTAATTACGTTCGTTTATGTTTTTTCCTATCACTTTTCATCTCGGAAAACTTTTCCTCGATGGTTTTGCTGATCTTTCCTTTAATCTGACTGAACTTTTTCCAAGGGTCAGAGGAATGCGCCCCCTCTGAGAGGTCCATACTGGCAGACCGTTTCTCCAAAGTGTTTTCAAAACGTTCCCCGTCATCTTTGGTCTTGAGGCTTTTGTAAGGCGAGCTCTTTTCTGACTCAGGTTGCTTTTCCTCATCGGTACTCGGGTACAACTCCTCCAATTCGTCATCGCTTGCGTGATAACGAATCGTCGGAACTGACGTCGTTATCGGTTTACCTGCAACAAATACACATTTATTTACAATAAAAATGAACAGTTTTAAAATGTAATTTTTAATTGTTCATTTTCGGCCACTTTCAAAGGTTCAAATTACTTATATCCTTTTTACGAATTTTCTTTCTCTTTTTTTTACTAAAACAGCTCCGAATATCGGACGCTTTCAAACACAACATTCTGTAAAAATTAAAAACAAAACAAAGTACAGAATAAAAGAAGAAAATCACAACAATATTTATTGCAAGATAAAAAGAAATCTTGTTCTGTTTGGTTTTGCTAGCACTTCAATAATTTAGAACGTCAATCCTTGTGCCTTGACAATAAACCAAGATTTGTAAGTACAATTAAAATCGTAGTAGATAAGGATGGAGAGCGTTTGATAATCAACTTAAGATAAGTGTAATAATTAACGTGAATCTAGATAATGATTGTTACAAATCTGTCCAAGTTTATTGTGAATTTCAACTGTAAGAACTGACCAGAACTGACCATAATGACAATAATAATAATAACAATAAAAACAATAAATAACAAGTAAACAATGTAAAAAGTACCAAAAGAATAAGGATCTTTTAAAAAATGCCTACCTTTGTTAAACAAACTCATAACTTAATTTTTTGCACGCGACCAATTGTGCAACGTTGCAAAATAAAATATACGATAAACTGGAAATCTTATCATCTGCACTGTCACGAGTACGCGTGCACTAAGAATTGCATGAGAGCTAATTGGATATTTTGTTAGAGAAATAATAATACTATAGAGAAGTTGGAAAAAAAGCGAGAGAGACAAAAAATATATCCAGCTGAAGCAAATTTGTGACAATTTACCAGGGGGACGGAACGCGAGATCTTGACAGCTGTCAAATGGACTTGGCACTCCGCGTGCTTCAATTTGCTTCTCTCACTTTGTTGTTGCCAACTTGAGAACGCGAATCGATAAACAATGAATACAGGCGAAAAATAATACATAACCTCAATCTGTCAAATCAAAACAACTTTGTTAGATAACAATCAAAACAATAACAATCTCCAAAAACATTTCTCTATTGTTAATAACAATTTTTTGTTCAATCTTTGACAGAGAAGTTTTAAATGTTTTGAAAGTGAACGAATATTCAAGCCAGTTAAACCCTTCAAGGTCAAATTTATTTTTTATGATTTCATTTTTTTTCGGTTTTGATTGGGTGATAAAAAAATCACTTGCCTCTTATCAGTCCCAAGGGAATTTTTGCAGAATTGTTTTTGCTCATGTTGACAAAAGGAACGTCTCAACGTTACGTTCTGAGAATGTAAATATCTCTGCGTCAGCGCTTCATGTTTCACTTTCTCCCTTTTACAGGTTTTTCTAAGTTAGGACCAGTGTTCAACGAGATCTGCACGACAACGGTGGGTCAGCAAGATTTTGCGTTCACGCGATTTAATTTTGCAAAACATCACAACTAATAACAACTCACGTCCTGTCACGTTTCGCAGCGTTTTATTTATTAAAAAATTGCGACGCCTGCGCACCTCACAATTAACGCGCGAAATTCAAATCTCAGTTGAATAAAAAATAAAACAAATTCAATAAAAAAATAACCGAATGATTTTTCGTTCATTGTTGCAAAAGTGAAAATTAAACAACAACTTCAAACGGAAATAAATAAATTTGATTATTTGTAAGCTGGGATTTTTTCTTTGGACTTATTTAAAAAGTAAAGTTTGTTTTATTTTTTATAGAGAGTGGGGGAAAAGGAATAGGAAACAAGGAGGAAGTTCTGTAAACAAAGAAAAAAAACATCAAACCTGAAGGTGGAGAACAGAAACAGAATTCATTCTCAGTGCAACAATCAAAGGAGAAACATCAGAAGAATAATAATAACACATTTTTGTGGCATGTAACCCTAAAGTTGTCGGAAACAGTTAAAAAGGTAACATATTTTGATTTTGCAAATATTTCAATTTTCAAGCATTCTCATTTCTTTCTAAATTCTGATTTTTGTTTGTTATCATAGAAGTTGTGCAAAATGGAGAAGAACAACAAAAGTCATATGAACTATGAGAGCCCATACTCATGGGACATGACATGTTTCATGGAAAGTGCGGACAGAGAAGTTCCTGAAGAAAACGACGATTGTGAGAACAAAGTCTTGTTGTTAAAGATTATCAAGAGGATCTGTCTGCTTTGTGAAGCTGTTCTGAAGAACAATGCCACTTTAGTAAACGAAAGCATCGAGAAACTAATCGAATTTTCGCCATTGATAACAGAAAGGTAATTTGATACTGTTTACAAATCTCAAGTCATAACCAACTATGAAAAACAAAAATACAAAATCCAAACTATTTTTTTGTTATTTTACAATTTGACTTACTTTTCAACTCTACTAGAGAAGCTATTCTTTTCCCTATTTTTTACTTTTTTTAATTATTTAATTCGAAATTTGTTTACAGCAACTTGGAAAACGGTACGATAAGTGTGAAAGTGGTAAACCACATAATCGACAGCACAATCTTCCATTCATTTATGAGACTGGACCGGACATCAGAAGCCCGAATAATAGAAGGCGACATAACTGAACTGGACCTCTCAGATCATCTGCAGAGCAGCACCCTGGCCGGTTGCAAGAGCGCAGTCTGGTCGAGTTATTACGAGGACGGCGCCTTGGATGCTCTTATAAACGCCTCGGAGGCGAAAAACCTAAACCCCGGTTGTGCCCTCTGGCACTACCTCGCAGGGCTCAACTCGCGAAGGCTCCGACGCAAGGACGGTTACTTGCAACCGACCGCCACTGAGCGGATGAGCCTCTTGAACGCCTACGATATTTCTCAGAACCCGACCTACGGGATCGCCGTGGCCCAATGTTTCAAAGAGAGCAGGGAGCGTAAGAAAGCTCTGAGCATGTACCGCGAAGTGAAGAAAAATCTTCAGGCGGGACACTTGACACTTTATTGCAAACTGGCCATGGGGTTCCTCTACTACGACATGTTTGACGATGCAAAGGAGTGTCTGGACAAGGCTGAACTCATTGATCCAAATGCTTCGATTTTTCTACACTACAAGGGACTCTTTTATCTCAAACTCAGCAAGTTCGATGTGAATATCAATTTTAAATATAATTTTTAATTTGATAAAACTCCTGATTCCATGTTCTTACAGTTCCTCTCTAATGACCTTGAGTAACGTAGTTCAAGGTCAACTGGAAGAGAGGTGTTTTTTCTTTCATTATTTTTGTTATTAATTTTAAGTTTGATTTGGACTTTTTTTTAGTCTGCTGAAGTTTGTTTCCGTGAGGCAAGCAAGACTGGCAACTTTCGGGCCGAGATGAATTACGCCGAGTGTTTTCATCTGAACCACCCGGACGCGAATATGATAGACCTGCTGAAATCATTGTTCAACAAATACGATTCGGAAAAGGAGCAGCAGCTATTGTGGTTGCATATCGGGATGATTTACTATGAAGAGTACTGTGATTTGGAGAACGCTCTTCTCAGCTTTGAAAAGGGTATCAAAATCAATCCGGCGAGTGGAATCATATTGGTAATTTTACTTTTTTTTGTTTAAACTTGTAATTTTACTAACTTTTATTTTGAATTTTAAGTTTTGTTTCATTTTTTTGTTTGCTTTTCTGTATTCGTTAATCTTTTTCTTTATGTTTTGTTATTTTCAGAATTATCATTATTTGCTGAAGAAAAAGAGATGGAACATCTACAAGTTCTTGGACAAGCAACTTTTGTCCGACACAACTGATGTTTACGAGACTTTGGATTCCAAATCAAAAGAGGCCTTCTATGAACTGAACCATTACGTCGAGATGTATAGCAAACGAGTGAATCTGTCTAAAGAAATACACAAATCAGAGCATAAATTAGACGCACTAACGCTGTGAAACTTCTTCTTTACGTAATCAAGATCAAATGAGATTTATTTTTTATTTCAATTAAAATCTACCATCATCAATCAACAATAATTTTATGTCATCAGACTTATTTTGTATTTACACAACTTTTGTTTGCAATCATGCGTTAATTAGATTTGGTTTTGATAAATAAAAAAATTAAATAAGAGAATAAAGAATTCAAGTTACTGAATAATCGTTTCGTTTTATTTGAAAAAGTAATCAACGGTAAGTTTCCTCCGAAATCTATTTTCTCACACAAATGATTTTAAGTTTTTATAATTGTGGCCAGACTGTAAAAATAGGGACCTTTGTTACCGACAGGAAGAAAAAATTAGTTTAAAGAAATCAAACAGAAAAGGTCACTTGACAACAAACATTTAAACATCCTCTGACACAAAAAAGTTATAAAAAATGGTAAGTTATTGTTTCATACAAATAAAAATATTGGTTTATATATTATCTGATTTAATTGATGAAATTTCAGGATGAAAAATTGGAAGTTTGCAAAAAAGTTAAGGAAGCGTTGGACCAAAAGACGATAAAAAATCAGCAGTTAGCCAAGCTTGAGACTGGTTCTTGGCACGTGAAGGAACTCTACGGACACGTGGAAAATCCAGAACTTTCCAAAGAGCTGTCAAACAAGATCAATCAAACATTGAAAATCTTGGAAAAGAAAAAAGCGGATAAAAAAAGTTCAAAAATTGTTGCAAAGAAGAACGAAAAGTAATATTTATTAACCAACAACCTCTGATGTCATTATTTGTTTATACCATGACATTGGTTTGTCTTTCAAAAATAATATTAATGCAAAAATCCTTTTCAGAAAAACTCTCAACGTTATTCAGGAGCATTATGAGAAAAAGTTAACTTGTGCGCCAGAAGAATATGTAATTATTTTTCTTGTAAGTATTCATAAACAATTTAAAAATAATTCCTTGATCATTTTGCTTTCTTTTTGTAGAATAAAAAAAATCTCAAAACCAGAACACAAAATTTGCTAAACGAAGATCCGACATTGGATGAGATGTTGACGAATTTGGAAAGAGAAATTCAACAGATCCAAAAAACGTTTCCGTGTACGGAAAAGCAGTTGGGAGTGAAGAAAGTTAAACTGATCTCTGAGGCGACGTGAGTCTAACATTTAACAATTATTAAAATAATAATAAAAGAAAAATAAAAAAAAATATTAATGATTTCTTTACAGCTCAAAAGACAAGATTGAATTGTCTCACAAGTACAACTTGACTTCGATAGAGATCAAATACATAGAACGAGACTTGAAAAAGGAACTGAAAGCTGCAAAAAGATGATTTACAATTAATGACCAAACGTTTCTTTTCTAATGTTTTTCTCCGATTTATAAATTGAACAATAAAAAGATGAGGGAATAAATCTAAACTTGAGTGAATTTGATCTCAACCGGAAGTGCTTTATCTCCCGCGGTTTTTCATACGTGCAATATAGCCGGGAGATTTGAGGTTAGAAAATTGAATTGCCGAAAACCGGTGCGTTTCTCTGTTTGCGCGATATTCATTTTGCGTTATTTCTCGATCAAATTTGTGTTGCTGAAAAACAGTTTTGTTGTAAATTTGCGCTCGTTTCACGTCAACAATGGATCTGACAGATGAGAACCTGCTGAACCTTAGTAAATACATCCAAGAAACACTCAGTCCCGATGTTAATGTCAGAAGGCCAGGTAAAATGCTTTCAAATATCTGCTTTGTTTTCCACTTTGTTTTCCACTTAGTTTGTTAACCTACAAATCTAAACAAACAAACTCGACTGTTCATTGTTGTCAATTCATTTTGTTTACATTGTTGAATGACAATAACCTCAACAATGAAAAAAAAACAACTTCAATTCACTATAATAATAACGAAATTTTTCATCCGGATTAATGTTTAGCTGAAAGTTTTTTGGAATCCATCGAGGGAAGCCAACGGTATCCCCAGTTGCTTTTGCACCTGATTGACAAGGCTGAGATCGACCAAACGATCAGAATCGCCGGCGCGGTGGCGTTCAAAAATTATGTCAAAAGAAACTGGAAAGTCGTAAGTTGCAAAATTCCTCTTACTCGCCAATTACTTTCATTAACTATTTATATAAATTTTGAAGGTTATGTTTATGTTGATGAATATTTTTGCAGGAAGAAGATGGCCCAAACAAAATCCATCCGGACGACAGGGTTGCGATCAAAAAGTCCATCATCAATTTGATGTTACACACTCGCATCCACGCGATTCAAAAGCAACTGTCAGACGCCGTGTCTATCATTGGCAAACACGATTTTCCAAAAGACTGGCAGGGATTGCTCGGAGAGATGGTCTCGAAATTCGAAACCGGTGATTTTTACGTCATCAATGGGGTGCTCCAGACTGCTCACTCCATTTTCAAACGTTACAGATACGAATTCAAAGCCCAAGCTCTGTGGGAGGAGATCAAATTTGTCCTTACCGAATTTGCCAAGCCTCTTACTGATTTGTTTTTGGTAATTGATCAAAAAGTTAACATAAACATCCTCCAACAATTTTCTGTATTTATCTGTTTGCTTTTATTTAAATTGTTTCTATTGTTACTCTTTTTCTTGAAACTTATCTATGAATTTCCTTTTAGATTTTTTTCTAACTAAAAGAATAAAAGATACAATTTGATTAACAAATTTTGTTTTTTAGGCTACGATGAATCTCACACAGGCATACCGTGATAACGTGGAAGTGTTGCACACAATCTACAGTTCCCTCTTGCTCATCTGCAAGGTTTTTTATTCACTAAATTTCCAAGTAAGGACCAATTTGCAACTTTGAGTAATTTATTTTTACTTGATTATATTTTTAATATCGTTTTTTCGATTGTTTAAAAGAAATCTAATCTGGTATCTTTTTTCAGGACTTGCCTGAATTCTTTGAGGACAACATGGAAGTCTGGATGAAACATTTCCACACTCTTCTGACCACCGATGTCCCTGCACTACAGCAGGACTCGGACGAACCAGGTGTGATCGAGCAACTGAAGTCTCAAGTTTGCGACAATGTGGTTTTGTATGCGCAAAAATACGACGAGGAATTTCAGCCGTACTTGCCTGGTTTCGTCACTGATATCTGGACACTGTTGACGTCAACTGGACAGCAGTCTAAATATGATTCTGTAAGATTCAAGTTGTGAAACTTAAACTAATCATTGATTAAAATACGTTATTGGTGTACAAAATAATGTAATGTAATATTTCTAGTTGGTGTCAAATGCTTTACAATTTCTGGCCACCGTTGCTGACAGGGCTCAGTACAGACACTTGTTTGAGGATCCCAATACTCTCAGCAGTATCTGTGAAAAAGTTATCATTCCAAATATGGAATTTAGAGGTACGAGTTGTTCATTTTGAAGATCATTTTTTGCAATTTGAAAAACTCATTCGAATATTTTTTTTTTCAATTGCAGAATCTGATAATGAACTTTTCGAGGACAACCCGGAAGAGTATATTAGGAGGGACATCGAAGGCAGCGACGTCGATACCAGACGCAGGGCAGCTTGTGATCTTGTCAAAGTGCTATCGAAATATTTTGAGGGCAAAATTATGGAAATCTTTGGCAAATACATTGAGGTAGTTGAAAAAGAAAAAAATAGAAACAAATCAAAAACATAAATATCCTTTTATTAAAAAAAATCTGTATCTGAAAATTGCAGGCCATGTTACTGATCTACGCAGACAACCCTTTACAAAATTGGCGAAGCAAAGATGCAGCCTTATATTTAGTCATGAGTTGCACAAGCAAAGCACAGACACAAAGGGATGGAGTCACACAGTCCAGCGACCTGGTTTGTCTACCCGAATTCGCCGCCATGAATATCCTAATAGAACTTGCCAAACCTGATGGTAATATTTGTTACAACATTTCAAGCTTGAATTAAAAACAAGTTCAAATTCAATTGTTTTTTTTTTCAATGTTTCAGTTAACGAATGTCCGGTGCTGAAAGCTGATTCCATCAAATTCATGATGATCTTCAGATCCGTTCTACCGCGAGAACAAGTACTTGGCTGTGTACCACAACTGATTCGATACCTCTCAGCGTCTAGCATTGTCGTTCACAGTTACGCTGCTTGCGCGATTGAAAAAATATTGTCCATTCGAACTCCGAACAACACGGCACTGTAAGGATTACAACAAAAATTATTTTATTCAGTTTTTGTTATTAAAAAGTAAAAAGTATTGACTTTAATTTGGATTTTTTGCAGAATCAAAAAAGAAGACATAGAGGGACTGGCTACTGAACTGTTGAAAGAACTGTTTGTCTGCCTGAACAAACCGGGTTCCGAGGAAAACGAGTACGTGATGAAAGCCATAATGAAGAGTTTTGCAGTATTGCAAGACGCAGTGGTGCCTTATCTTGCAGACATGCTGCCAAAGCTCACGGAAAAGCTGGCGATTGTCGCGCGAAATCCTAGTCGACCAAACTTTAATCATTATCTTTTCGAGACTCTCAGTCTGTCCATAAAGTGAGTCTGCAACACATCGTTTTTACATTGTCTTTTTCGTTTCTTATATTTGACAAATATAATTTCCAAAATTGTTCCAATTTTTATTTTTAGGATCGTGTGTAAAAACAATTCACAAGCAGTCTCATCTTTCGAACAAGTGCTGTTCCCAACTTTCCAAGTCATTTTGCAACAGGACATTCAAGAATTTATACCTTATGTATTTCAAATTCTGGCTCTGCTGCTGGAGCTGCAAACCGAGCCGGGGGTTCCCGAGTCGTACATGGCCCTGTTTGTCTGTCTTTTATCGCCGGTTCTGTTCGAGAGACAAGCCAACATCCATCCGCTTAACAGATTGCTGTGTGCCTTCGTGAGTCATGGCGCTCAGCAAATAATCATGCAGGACAAAACGAGTAGCCTCCTTGGAGTTTTCCAAAAACTCATCGCTTCCAAGGCAAACGACCACGAAGGATTTTTGTTGATGCAAACCATCATCGAACATTTTCCTAGGTAGGATGAGAAATAAAGAATTTTGATTGACACAATGATTTCCAGGAAGAATTTTAGGCAATGTTTGAATTTAAATTTTGTTTTCAGAAATGTACTTGAGTGTTACATCAAAGAAATCTTTGTCCTCTTCTTTCGAAGGCTTTCGTCAACAAAAACTACGCAATTTGTCAAAGGATTGATTGTCTTTTTCTCGTACTATATCGTCAAATATGGTGGAAACGACTTGATAAATATCATAGACAATATTCAGCCACAGTAAGAAAGACAATTTTCTGATAAAAATGAAATCATTTGGAAGATGTTTAAATTATTCAAATTGATTAATTGTGTACTAGTTAAAGTTAATTTGAATTAGTTATTATCAAAGATTTATTAGTTTATATTGTTAGCAAATTTTATAGTTTGATATTTACTTTTTAGAATGTTCGGCATGGTTCTGGAAAGAGTAATCATTGCCGACTTACAAAAAGTATCAGGAGAGAGGGAAAGAAAAATTACAGCAGTTGGAATGGCAAATCTTTTAGTTGACTGTCCAATGATGTTGAATTCGCCTTATAGTACATACTATCCGAAGTTGCTGGCCACTTTGATAGACTTTTTTGAATTGCCCCAAGATCAGACTGAATTGCCTGAAGATCAACTTCTATTTGAAGCTGATAACAATTCTGGCTATCAGGCTGCCTACAGTCAACTTATTTTTGCCAGAAATCCAAGAAAAGAAAGATCCCTTGCAGGGTAAAAATAAATTGTTATTCTCATTGGTTAAAAAATGTTGAATCTGTTTTGATTTTTCATTTATTTGTTTTTAAATTTTTTTCAGCGATTGGAGACATTCGTTTGCACCTTGCCCAAGGACTCAGTCGAATGTCAGGCGGTCAACTTCCCAATCTTTTAAGCCAAATTCCGGAGCACAATGCTGGACATCTGAGAACATACCTCCAAATGGCTGGCGTGACAGTTGCATAAATTACAAAGATTGTATTTTTTTTAATCAAAAGTAAACTTGTTGAAACGCCAACATTTCATTCGACAATTAAAAAATCACTCGTTTCTTTTTTAATTTAATAAGTTATGAACTAATGAGTTATAAGTGTACATTAATATTTGTTGAACGTTTTATAAGTCGGTTGAATGTTCAACGTTGGAGTTTCAAAATCCAAGATAATAAAAACATCTGCTCATCTCGATTTTATGGCTACTTTTCTGAATTGTTCCATTTTATACAAGATCATTTTTGTCAAATAAAAGTATTTTACATTTCTGCAAAGTTCATTTCCGTTGTCCCCTTCTTCGATAGCTAAGACTTTTTTGAAAGTGAAAATTGAATTAATTTTTTTATTTAATTATTTTTATTTCTTTATGACGCAACTGCAGTGCCCTCTATAATTTGTTTTGAAAAAAGTAATTTTATAAATGTAATTTAAAAAAATAAAATTTCTTTCTCATTTAAAAGTTGGCGATTTATAATTTGCTCGAATGGTCTCTTTTTTTATTTATTTTTATAATACGCTAATGCAGCGCCCTCTATAAAATGTTAAAAAAATTTTAAGTTAAAACAACGCCCTTTCTATCTGAAGACAATATTATTAATTTAAATCTGATTTAACGAATGAGTTTTAAACAATTTTCGAAATATTTATCCTTGTGGGCAAAGACTTTTTTGAATTTTCGCGCCATTTCGTTGTCGTGATTCTTGGAATTGCAAATCACGCCGTTGCGTTGAATTTATATCATTAATCAACCCAATATCCGGTTTTGTATCATCAGAATGTTTGTTTGTCCTTTTCATGTTGATAAATTGGCAAATAACCTTTTTTCGAATCAACTCGACGTGATGACGTCACAGAAGTGAAGTTCGCGCCAGTCAGCGCCAGTTTGCCGCGGACCGCCACAAGAGTCAGATGTCCCGTGCCACCTTCCTAAAATTTTTCAGATTTTTAGGGTAAAATCAATTGAAACGGGGTAACATTTGATGATAATCTTTAATTTAATGACTTCGACGAACATATTACAATAAATTCATCGATCGCGACGTTAATTATTATAAAAAAACAATTTGCAAAATTGAATGACGCAATTGGGGATTGCCAAACATCCAATGGTGTCGGTTTTTCGTAGAATTTTATTCGTTTCTTATAAAATTGAACTTGAATTAACATTGTCATATGATGAATTGTACATTTCCATCGAAAATATTCGATTTTACATGATAGAAAATTGCAAAGATAGTTTTCCCGCGCGATTGTAATATGACACCGAATGTTCTAGCTCGCCCTTCACGACAAATTTCTTGGAAAATTATGTTTTGAAGCAACAATTACATAAATATCGATCATCTACTCGATCAAACTTTTTGAGAATGAATAATTATACGGTTTTATTTTATTGTAAAACGGTTGACTATAAAAGAGGGCGGGGGTAAGATGGCGGCCATTGTTGGCGTTCCCCGGCGATATCGTTCAATTATATCCGTTTTTATTCGTGGAATCCGTAGAAAATATTGATAATGTCATTATTATTTCTCATCGGGGATCATCACTGTACATTCTCGTGTAATTATTTTTATACCAAATAATCGAATAATAGCCTAAAATATAAAATTGTCAAGTCATCTTTGGCGTTGCAATTTTCTCGGAAATTGTAACATGAAACCAAAGATTTGCTCATCCTCGGCGCGATATTGTTAGGAGTTTTTTGTTTTAAAGCAGCAATGAACAAGCCGGGAATCTTTTTGCAGATTTTGTAAATTATTATACAATAGTTTTATTCTAAATCAATATAAAATTGAAATATTTCAAATGGAACGTAGCATCATCACCGTCATATTACATCTTTGAAATCTTCAGCTAATAGTCATAATGTCCATAAATTTTTAATACAATCATCATTTTATTGATCATTAATGTGTATTTACTGTTTATATTGTTAAAAAAAAATTAAACAAAAAAAAACAACAGCCGAGATGCTTATGGCGTTACTAAATCATCGGTTGGATTGAAGTTATTTTTTTCGTTACCAAAATTCCTTATTGGTGGTTACGCTTATGACTTTATGTGGACGTGCATCGGGAACGCGTGTGTCGTATTTTCGCGGTTTTTGTAATGTTAAAATCGTAGTAAGAATTTGACCCGTGCAAAATTAGTGCCGGAGTGTTCGCGAGTGCGTGCCGTGTGTGACGTCATCATTATCAAATGCTCTATCAAATACCGCTCAATCACTGCTGGCTGAGGAGACCAAATTGTAAGCAATTTTTTCTTAAATTTTTCAGCGATGAATAAGAAAAAAGTTAGAAATATAAATTATGTATCAACTTCAATTTTATTTCCTCTTTTATTTATATCTGTATCGTTACAACAGGAAATTAAAAAAACATTTGCGTTACAACTTTTATGCTATACGTATTGTATAAATATAATTTTGAAACATGGTGGAATAATCAACATTATAAGGATATAATATTTGTTACAATCTCGCAAATCCTTTTTTGGAAGATGGCGCATGACGGGCCATTTTAAAGCCAGCTTTTCGAATGACAAATGTTTTTACTCAAACAATGCAATGCTTCGAAATCAAAACAATTTTCTGACCACGTGAATGAACGGCTTGTTCGAACTTGCGAGCGGCTTGCTCTGCTATTGAATATCTGTCTACTTGCAATATCAATGAAGACAAGGAAGGCATAAGGGCCAGAGCATTAGCTAGATTACCAAAATCAAGAGTTTCTTCAAAATCATCAATGATAACCAGCTTTTTCAATTTTTTCGCTTCTTTTGTGAGGGTCATCTTTTTTGAATTTATATGTAATTCTTCCAAATTCGGCAGCGACATCAACACTCGGAGACCTTCTTCCGAGAAATGGGAGTACACTAATAGAAACAAAATTAATCTGTTATAATATGGTAGGATAAACATAATATAGCCATTTAAAGTAGTCTTTTTGAGAAAACTCATAATATATACGCAAATTTAGATGGTTAATGGATTGGCAATGTTCAACAATTAGCCTGCACAGATCTTCACGTAACATGTAACCAGTTAGTCTTAATTTTGTCAGATTGATAATATTTGGAATGACAGATAAGATTTCCGTATCATCTTCGTTCATAGCTTTTTCAAATGTATCCATAGGTTCTTGATTAAGACATAAATCTGTGATATTGTTGGCATGCTTTGACAACGCTGTAGCGAAGAGCGGAGGAATACGGTTATCATGCACGATTTCAAGCTTCAATATTCGACGCAGCTTTCCTAAAAACTAAAATGACAAAAATTCCATGTCCGTTTTTAGTTTCAAAAATATAAATACATCCTTAGGCCAATTATTTCCAATCAATAATATTCGAACCTGAGATAACTTCTGTTCTTTTTCAAGAGACTCTTCAAATTCGTCTAATAAATACTTAACCACTCTGAATTCTACTCTTTCCAGATTGTTTGGCTAGATAGATATATAATTCTTAAAAAAATCTATTTGATCCATGCGATCATCAGTCGTGAATTTAAAGGTGTTCACTCGATTAACTTGAAAAAATTGTTCCCAGTCATGCTCCGCTACATCGTTGAAAGAGTTTATCTCCAGAGTTTCTACATTTTTTGCTTGTTTCACAAAGACGTTCATTATTATAACCTGTTCATCTGTATTGATTGTCAAGATGTATTCAAAGCGTCCAAATGCAACAGCAATGTCTGATGTATCGTCAACGATATATCTATACCTCTGAATGTTTGCATGTCTCAGATTCGGGGCAACAAATTCAAGAATTCTTCGAAACTGATTTTTTCGATGCCCTGTTCATCATTAATTGGGACTACAGAAGAAAGTCGGTTATACTCCAGTTTGTGAAGTTCTTTGCCGGTGGCAGCCATCTTCCATGATTCGCACACTGAAAAATAATAATATTTTGTCATAGTACACAAGTACAATATTTTGTTAGGTAACTTTTGAAAGGTGTTTTTTGTTCTATTTGACATGGCGCTAATTTGTATATCATATATACATATATACCTTGTGTGAATGTTTGCCATTCTTTTGGTGTAACGAATTGGAAGATGTGTTCTAAGCAGTCGTGATTCAAGCACTCCATTTCACTATTGGCTGTCTAAAAAAGGGATATATGGATAGAAAAAATGTTGAAAATAAATATACACGTTATATTTTCAAATTATTATATATTAGAAGAATGAGACAAGCGTAGAAGGAGAATATATATATTTTTTTAATTTTTAAAAACATACCTTGAAGGGTAACTGCAATCACAATTGTTTAAGACGTGGTCATTCACTGAGTGAACTTACCCTCGTATCAAAAGTACATTTGCAAACTGATCTGATCAAAACAATAACAAACGTATCATTCTTTTCAAAGAACCTCTAAAAAAACTCGACTTTCACGCCACTGACGGCAAATTTTGAAAATGAAAAATTTTCAAAATTTTCCTTTTCCCAGTTTTGTAATTGTACAATCTTTTTTATCATTTTGATATAATTATTATAAATAAAAACAACAACAAAATACTTCATCCTTTTAGTTTCTAAACAAATAAATATATTCAAACCATTTTGAAAGAAATTTATGTTTCACTCGTTCATTTAACGTCTTCGAATTGCGCGCGTTACGTTTAATTTTCAAAATGGCGTTCCAGTTTTGTTTCGCGCCACCGTTCGCAATGCAAAAAAGTGTGTCAAGTCAGCTGTGTTCAGCCCGTTTAACAAATGTAAACACAAGTTGACGTTAATTGTTGCATTCGTTACATCTCGGATTTTATTAAAAAACAGTGTAAAAGATTGATTCATCCAAATTGAGATGTCGTTTCTACCACTGTGGCCAAACTTGAATCCAAGACAGACTGAACCTCTTTGGTTTAATGCCGACCGAGCTGTCGACGATGAAACCGAAGTGCTCGCTCTCGAAGCTGAACACAAGGCTTGGGTAATTTGTATTCATTTCGTCGATATTCAATTTTTAATTAAACAAATAAATAAAATTCATTAACATACGATAAATTAAAACGTAACCTAACTTTTCAGCGGGAGGAACTAAGAATGGCCGGATACGATCATGTTCCAATAGGAAAATCATCCAGTGATGTAAGTTTTTTGCAAAATGTTTTTATTGGTAAATGTCCAATAACACTTTTCATTATTTAAGCAACAAATAGTTGTTAAAAAAAAATTTGAGAAAATTATTTACCATTTTTATATTTAATTTTATATTATATATTGATATATTTTATAAAAATGAATATTTTTTATCACTCAGAAAAATTGTTTAATTACTGTTTCATTTTCATTTGAATCTCTTGAAACCGAAGATTGATTAGAAACAAGTTCTACATCGTTGAAAAAAAAATTGTACATCCAGCTACAATATCAAAGCAACATTAGATGGCTTTACACAAAATCTCCCATAAATAACCGCTGATTAATCGTTAGAAGTGGCTTGTTTGACACGTCGGTAAAGCAGAAATTGATGGTACAGCAAAGCCGCTGTACACGATTATAATTCAAAATATAAATAATATTTCTGACTTATTGCAGTCTCGCGGGTCGGAAGAGGAAGAAGAGGAGGAGGAGGAGGAAGAAGAGGGCGAGGGCGAGGAGGAAGACGAGACGGACACGCACGAGGAGGAGGAAGAAGAACTGGACGAAATTCACATGGAAGTAAGCTACTCTCATCAATTGCAAAGAAGTAGTCCCACCGGTGCTCCATCCGATGCCATGTCCATCCGGATGGTCAGCTCACATGCGGCTCGATACACTTAATCTGTCACTCATTGGGATACGAAAATCGACTGCGTGTTATGATGAATAGTCTTTTTTCAGTCTTTGTTAAAACTGTCTTTTTGGTTCTCATTCACTGACTAAAGTCATCAACTTTTAAAATTATCAACTATTCGAGTATGAACAAGGTCAAAGGCCTTGAAAATAGAATTTTGATTGTTAAGTTTTTGTTAAGGAAGTTGGGGAAATGTTTTTGAAGGATGAAAAAGATTTTTAATGGTTTATAAGGATAGTGATGTATGTTACAAAACAATATTTTGTATTTAAAAATAACTTAAATGAAACTTGAAAAATTGTTTATACGTTTCGCTTACTGTTTCCTTATGTATAGTGGTATTTTTATTGTTGCATTTATCTCCCAACTTCTTTAAAAAATATAATAATGAAATTTTGTCCGAGGAGTTCGGTTTAATGAATCTCATAATTTTGCGCTAGATGGCAGTCAAAAGTCGCTGATGTGAATTTAAAAAAACAAGTTTTTGCAACCATAATAGCTGTGATTTGTCAAAGTTGAGATTAGGATAAGAATGTGATTTCGATTACAAAATTATTTATCTATTTATTGAACTTGTTGAGGGATGTGCTAATGTGATATCTTCAGAGACTGCTAAACAAGTATTATTTTTTTTTCTTTTTTTTTTGTTTGTAATCACGAAAAAGTGTAATTAAGAGAAGATGGCGTGTTTATGTGCCGAATTCGTTGGTATTTATGCAAATGAGGCATGAACGCAGATTCAAACATAACAAGTGCGGATGCCCGAAATCGCCAAGGAAGAATGAATTGCTATCTTTTTCCTCGCGTTTAATACCCCCGATGTCAATCGCTTATTTTCGTTCTTGCGCACCTGTTATTGCAATAACTTTCGGCTTGAGTATATATCTCTTCATTCTTTTTTCTCTTGTTTCGTTCACTTCCTTTACTTTGCGTTTATTTGTGCCCAAAAAACCAAATGACTGATATTGTTCGTTCTTTTTGTTTTTCAGACGTCATAAAAGTAGGCCTGTCGAAAATGATTATATTTTCGTTTCGGATTTTTTGTACCGGACTTATGTCGAACGAGTTTAAGTCACATTTCCATCGTCCTTCCATTAGACGTCATGTAAAATTCACCGTACACAATCGCGTGTTTCATACACAACCTGTGCGAATCCAACTGCGACGTTTGTTTTGCTCGTGCCCTGTGTAAGCCCATTGTACATACTTGTAAAGAAGGCATTAATAAACAACACCAAAAAAAAAGAAAAGAAGATTATATATTCTATTATATTTCCCTCCCTTAAACTGTTCGATCTGGTAATAATCAACTGTTTCTCTTTCTTTTTTTCCAGAGTGAAGCGCAAAGAAAAGTTGGGATGTATGAGTGCGTTTGCCAGCCGAGAGAATGAGAGGAATAATGGTGACTGACGAATTTTACCCGCGCACATTATTTCTTACGTCCAAAATTATTTGAATCTCAAAACGTATTTGCGCTTTTTGTATTTTATATAAATTGGCTTGAAATTTTTGGTCTGTTTTGTACGGGCCAGTTTTAATGAGGCGTGGTAGATTTGGGATAATAATCATCGTCGACAGACGATCTCAATTTCGGTTGTCCCGCATTCAAAGATGACATATCTTCGCGTGTTGGGTCATTGTTTTTCTCTTTTTGTTTCGGCCCCGAAAACGCTGAGGCGCATCTGCTCGAGCGGGACAGTAGGTACTACGCGATGCATATGCTAGGTGTATACCGACGATGTACGTATATACCTATACTGCCTCTCTGAGCGAGTAACTGAAGTAAAGCCAGGTTGGTGCCCCCGCTAGGGTGAACGAACGGGTATGCTCAAGCAAAAGCAAACCCGTGTGTCTCCACCTCCTCTTTCTCATCCTTCTCTTAACACCAATCTCCTCCTTCCCTTTTGCAGCCTGTGCCTTCAAATAACGTGCAATTTCAAATTCCACTTGTACATTTTTAATAACCACCTCCCCGCTTTATCAGATTCGACATTTGAATAAGAAAGTTGCTGAAGAAAAGAAATGGTTTGCAGAATTCAGACTAATGGTCGCAAATTGGCCGCTCGGTTTATAACTTCATTCAATTATTTTGGAGAACCTTCGGATCTTCCAGACTTCAAGCTGGCTCAACTCTCAAAACTTAAATTTCAACAAAGTTTTAGTCAGCCAACTTTTTTTTCACTTAATTATTTATTTTTACCATTTCTATGCATTTTCCAGGTTGACATAAAATAAAAATAAAATATGTTTAGAACTTTAAAATCAGTTTAGAATTGTTTAATTACATAAAATGACATGATTAAAATAAACATCTCAACAAAATATTAAATTTCTTTATGTCAATTTAAGAAAAAAAAAATAAAAAAATGTTCTTAATTTCAGTTGAGATAAAACAAATTTGTTAACAAAATAAAAGAATAAAAATTGGAAAATTATTGGAAATTCAATGCATCACAATCTAAAATGTGAACATTTTTTTTCAGCCTCTGGTACATCATAGAGAAGCACTGAGGAGGGAGGGAAAAAATTGCAGATTTGATATAGTTAAGTGCTCCGCCGAGACAAGAGGTTGGGATTCAGGTGAGACGTAGCAAGGAGTTGGTATGCCGGATGCTATAAACACCGTGCACGGTATTCCGCGGCGTAATTAATTTATCCTCAGTTCTTGCGATCTGTGACGAGCGCCTGGAAAGTGTAGCAATTATTATACAACATCGTTTTCCATCGTCGGCTGATTATTTATCGACGAGCGCGCCCGGCCCTTTTTGCGCCGCGGAATTTCGTGCGTTTCGCTTAATGAAGGCGGCCGCCGGATAATTGTTCGCGCTGGTACGCGGAGGTGTGATATCAGGTACTCCGTGACGCAAAAAGTTACTGGGAGGAATCATCCGCTTCAGAGAAAGCTTCGCTATTAGACCGCCAGCTGGGTTGGGTTCAAAATTTTTCTACGGTGGAACTTTTCATTGTGACAAATTAAAAACTTGCAATCGCCACAAGTAAAAATTTCTATTACTCTATAGATGACACATTTATACATTATTTAGGGATTGTATCCGAATAAAATTATTCATGAGAGATTTTTAAATAAAATTAATGGTCAATAAATAAATGAATAAATAATAATATGTATGCGGAAATGATGAATGAAAAAAAAAATAATTTTCATCAGACGTGTGAAAATGAAAGTTAACAAATTATTGATTATTCAAAAGTATTGAATTAAAAAAAATATAATTCATTTGCGCCATGGATGTTTTGTGTGGCTAAATAGATGGCGCATGTATGGTTGACATTTATGAATCATAAGTATGGCCATTTTTACTTGGGTGGCAAATGACAAATCTGTGGCGCCTGACGGCAAAAAATATCTGTTAAAATTCTAAAAATTTGATAAATGATAATCTGATAAAAATTTTGCAGTTTTGCATACGTTAATTTCATTAAGAAATAATATTTTCATTTTTATATAATAACGTTGTAACACGAAACATGATGTATAAAATAATGACTGATATCTGAACAAATTCTTCAATTTTTTTATTTCAAATTGAACTCAAATTTAACTCAAAGATATAAAATCCACTTGTTTGGTTATTATTATCCGAAAGCCACAGAAATGATAAACAAAGTAAAAATGTATATATGGTTCCATTTATGATAGGTAATTTGAATTTTCATCTCATATATGCTCCCATACATAAAACATTTTTCTAAATATCTCACGTACAATAATTATAAATGCTACAATTGATATTTATGGTCCTAGATATTATATATGGAACCATATATGAAGCATGGATTCAAATACATCACCCACTTTTGTTGAACGGATGAGATATTTATGAAACCATATATAAATCTTTACTTGGAAAACTGCGTCAGAACATAGTTATAACAATATATGTAGATGATTATAGTAAGTGCAAGATCAGACTAGTGATTTGTAATTATACATGAATAAGTTACAAGTTATAGTTTATGAACAGCACAGTTAACAGTAACAAGTCTTTTGTAATTGAATTCTGCAATTTTTTTTCAAATACGATTTGTGTTGTTTGACGGTAGACATTGCGTACATTGAATTTTTCTTGAAAGAAAAACCAGTGTGGGTGCAACAACATTCTGATTGTTATACCAGGGGCTATAACTGGTAATGCAAACTTTGTTCATTCCTCTTTGGACTTGGAAACATTGCATGGGATCTGAATAAAATATGTCGGCATTTCATTTCCCAGCTAAATCCTAAACTTTGCACAAAGTTTGTTGACTGGTTCGAACCCTTTTGTTCATATTCTAATTTCATTATTCCAACTACCCATTACGATTGATTGTATATCATCTGATCATATATTTTTGCAATTCCTTTTTCAGGTGCAAGATCGATTAGAAATCAATCTGAGAACTGTCTTGGAGATGTAAAGATAGACCAGGCTGAATGAACGAAGGGTGACAGAGGGTCAAGACGACTTTGCGCACTCGGCTATAGTGGCGGCGTACGGGCCAAAGACGGACGGAGAAAGGGAAGAAAAGAGAGACCGAGATAGGCGCAGGAAGAGCAGCGCGAGGCGAACCTGGCCAACTCGGCTCGCATCGAATTCGCGACTCAGTCGAACGTGCGTTTACAAGCACATGACACGCGTGGCTCGGCCGAGCTCGCTCTCAAGCCACGTGCCAACCTCGCCGAGTCGGGTTTTCGCGACTGACAACTCCGTCAAAGTGTTTTGCAGTGCTCAGCGTCGTCAGTTTGGTCTTCGGATTCGACAGAGGATTTTTTAGGATTACAATTTGTATTTGACGGTGAGTTGAAAAAAAAAAAAAAAAAAGAAAGAAAATAGAAGATGGTTTAAACTGTCGAGTCAATTTTGTTGACTAACAGGAGAATTTTGTGTTCTTTTTTTCTGGCCTGTTCAATGAGATCGGATCTCTTTCCGTTGGATGAAAATTCTTCTGTCAAAATGCGAAGAATGAAATTCGTCACGGCCGAGTTATCGTTAACGACAGGCGTAAAATAAAGCGAGCCGGCGAAGAAATCGACGATAATGGGAACCGCAAATCATTGAAAAATTTTTCGCTTCCGTGAATGGCGGTAATTATAAAGGGGGGTGACTGACTGGCAACGCGATGAAAAATGAAGTGACGCGAAAGTGCGATATTTTTTTGCCTGCGAAAGTTGTTTCGTGCCTAGTTTATTTTTATACCCGAACGCGCGTCGACGCAGCCCAAGTACCCACTGTCAAAGTTGTGACTCTGTTACGTCACACGGCGTACGAATAAACTTCGGCTATACATAAACGAGACATCCGCGGCTGCACGGACGGCGAGCGCGCCGACCCTCTGTTACAATTTCTCATTCATGAAATTGTTACAATGGGGGGGAATAAAACATAAAAAAAAAGTTTCGGGATGAAGTTAACCGGTAATGAGTTTTCAAGTTGTTTGATTAAAGTTCAATTAGACTGAGTGAAGTTTAATTGAAATATTTAATTTTAGATCGGGAGAAAAGCGGAGGCTCTGAAAATTGAGCAATTTCTTTTCTTTCTTATTCCTAGAAAGAACAAGTATGACGTTTATTCTACTGCAGATGAAATTTTGGATTTGAAGATGAAATTTGTTTTCAATAAATTCTTATGAAAAATAGTTTAATTTCGAAGTTAATATAGAATCGGATGAGGAAATGAATCAATTTGATTATTATTATAATTATTATTATTACTGAAATAGCAAAATCAATCGTGGCTTTATTTGAAAAAATGTTAAAATTCTCAGTGAATCGTGTTTATCAAGCATAAAAAAGCAAACGTTGTAACAAAGAAATCAATTCTTATTAGAAGTGGGGTGTGCTGTAAAACTTAATTAAACTATTATTTTTGAAATGCATCAATTTATGAAACGTGATTGTTTAATTTGGATGAATAATTGATTTTCCAATAATCCGGATCTTTTCATTTATAAAATCTTGTTACAAAAATCAAATTCATCTAATAAGTATGATGTACTCAGAATCGATACATCCGTTTCACAAAAATATTGCTTTTAGTTTTTACACCGAAATAATTTAATTTCATATCTCCAACAGCTTTGCTCTACATTTGAATTTAGCTTTTTAATTTATCTCATTAGACTCATTTATTTAAATTTATTTTAATGTATACAATTTTTTTATAATTTGAAGACATTTTAATTGTCAGATATTTATTTTTATGCACACATTTGATTATTTCATATTGTTCGTCTTTTGGAAAATCAGACCCCGCGACACTATCATAAATTATTATCTTCGAGACTGAAAAAAATTATCTCGCACCTTTCGATCTAAAAAGTCCCGATTCTGTTTCACGTAAGAACACTGTCAAGTAATTGGAATGTCACGCTGAGGCGCACTCTTTTTCCAAACATCGCGGGATGAGCGCAAAAACGAGCAAATTGGAAACCAGTTCGCAGTTTTCAAAAAACATCTCAAACGAAAGATGAAATGACATTCCAATGACTTAATAGTGACACATTTAAACTGACACCTAGTCAACATTTATTTCATTTCTTCATGATCAAAAAAAGTACATAATAAATTAACGATCAATCTGAAAATTGTTAATTTAATAGTAAATTTAAAATCACAACTGACTGAAAAATTCAAATTATTTTTTTTAAATATCGTTCATTAGGTTATTGAATATTTTCTAAGCAAATATGCCATACGTAAAATTTTTTTAAATATATTACAATTAATATATTTTCAATAAACTAAAAAATATATTTAAAAATATATTAAAATTATGTATTGTAAAATATTAACAATAAATTAACTTCAAATACTTAAAATTAGTAATGGTTAAGCGACTGAACAAAGTTTGGTATTATTTTTTCATCGGGGGTGTGTTTTTATTATCGATCAGCAAGTTCTAAAAAAAAATATCTTATCAAAGTGGAAAAGCAGGGGAAAAAATGTGAGTGTTGAAAAAAAGGACGGTTCGTTTGATATATGTATAATCTCGAGAAAGCAGGTACGCGTACACGGAGCATTATTGAGCATTGTTGAGCTCGGGTTAAGATAGAGCAAGTGAGTGGGAAATGCTGTACTGTTTGCGCGGCCCTGCGGGGTCTCTGACCGCCCGTCCGCGCCTCTCAACTCGACTCGCTTGTCCACGGCCTACCTACGGCTTACCGAACGCTAAACTCGAGTCCGTAAGAGCGCATTTCTCGATTTTCGCCAAAAATTTAAGCGACGCGCCCGAATAAGCATCGCCCGCTCTCGAGTCTGAAAAATGTCGCTCGGCGACTCTTTTTCAATCCAATAATTAGCGCCTGTTTGTGCAGATGCGTCACGCAGCGCAACGAAATAATGTTGCTCCCATTGGGCGCACGGGAAAGTGCAGAAACGGAGTAGAGAAAATATGCTAATATCCCGCTTGATATGTCCGCTACTCAAAATGATGTCCACTCAATTTTCTTTGTCAACATTATTTTCGCCGCGTATATCATGCGCGCAATATTCATTGGAATATTTTTTGCCTCAATCGTTAATAATATGCATCACAATTTTTTATCAAGAAAATAATCGATACCGACTTATACTTGGATATTGATAATACATTTTAAAGTTGAGCACATTTTTTGTTATTATATTTTTTATGGAAAAAAACAAACAAAAAAATTAAAAGTAAAAAATCTTGAAATTAAACAGTACAGAAACAAATTATTGTTGAATAATTGAGAAAAATAAGTTCGAAGTGTTAGTGCTAAAAATATGATGTCAGAAATCTAATCAATCGCAACTGAAAAATGCATGTACAGTTGGAGGAAAATCTTCAAGGAAAGAGCAATGCCTTGAGCGTTTTGGAAATTAGTTATGTAATAAGCGCGATATCAAGTCAAGCGTTGTGAACTTTTCAAGTTTCTTTTTTTTCTTTCCCCCCGAGCGTGGTTTTAGGTGCAAAAATCGATAACGATCGCGAATCTCGCGTACGCGCGCACGATCTGCAACGGGTTTTATCGCCTAGGAGTCGAAGGAAAAAGCGCGAGAAAAATGGTTGTTTATGTCGTAAATTGACCTTGAACGTGCCCGGTGGATGCTTGCAAGCGAATTCCGCGAATTGTTTATAACAAAGCATGACTTAAAGATCCAACCAAAACACACTGGCGCCGCATTTTATACAACTCGTTTACATAATGCTAACATTGGAATGAATAAATATCGGTTAAGAATCGCGCGTTTGGCAATCGTTGAGCAAACATTGTAATCTGAAATCTGTGACTTCCCTAATGTCAGGCGGTAAGCCGCAGGGCAACAACGAGACGCACAAATTTCGAAAGTCCCGCCCGTAATAACAGATCGCATCACGCGGAAAACTTTCGTCGTTTGTAATCTTTTGGGCCTCCTCTTGTAAAGGAGCTTGTATTACTGGAGTCCTCTTCACGTCATCCCTTCGTTGTATCGAGTGAATTGGAGTTAAATCAAATCAAATTTATTCGTTTTTTACACACAGGGACATTCAAATTCCACAATTCTAAATCCATCGATGGAGGTAACACAAGTGCCAAAAATCCCCTTCTGGAAAATTCTGGAAATATTTCATGTTGGTACCACTGATAATTACATGCCCAACTTATAACCTCAAAATCAACCGACATGGCCACTCCGGGCTACCATAGTACAGAGAAACTAATCATAAAAATGTTTATTGAAAGATATTGATAATTTAAGTTAACTTTCTTAACCTCACAATGGAGCTGGATACAAACTAGGTATTTTTATAGTGTTTCTGTGTTTGATCAGTTATAGGGTGAACAACGGAAGTCGTGATTGAGTTTCAATAATTTAGTCTCATTAAAATAAAGATCAATAGCAAAGTGAAGTTTAATGAACGCGCCGTCGTGCATTTTTTATGACGGCAGTAATTTTATGAAAAACGTCAAGTGCATGTGTGAGTAAATCTAAGTTTCATTGATCAAGGAGATTTGAATCAGCCGTTTGAGTTTTAATAGTAAAATACGAGCAAAATTTTAGTTAAAGTCAATGATGTACGGTTGTGGATTCACTTAACATGATTCAAGCAGGGACAGTTTTTTCGCTGAATTTGACGGTTCGTGTTTGTTTTAGGGGTCGAGGTTTACTTCGAAGTCGCGAGGATTTTGCCAACGCTAATTGGGTGTTTGCGTTTCGTGGTGTCTGTGAAGTAGATATAAGAACTTTTTTTAGAGAATGATGTTTGCATTAATTTTTTGAATTTTTGATGTCCACAGGACTGGAGTATTTTGGACTTCTCTCGAATGTAGGTCAACTGGATTAAAAATCATGAAATCGAATTACCAACGCTTTATTTTCAGATTATGATGTCACAATCTTAAATTAATCCTGGCAATGTTCGTCACAGAAGATGTTTTTGTAATTGTATTAGAAAACAGATTTCAGATATAGAAACAATATTGTCGATTTTCAATTAAATTCTTGTTTTTATAGTCAATATTTAATTTTTACGGTCTTGGTACAATTGTTGTAGTAATTATTGACTTTGTTTCTAAATAATAGAGATGCAAAATTTTTCAGTTATAAAACTGAAAATTGTAAGGGAATTGAATATGGTCATCTGAAATTGAATCAAGAGCACGGTTCCAGATTAGTTTTGGCGGGAAAGTGTATCCACAGAGTAAGGACACGGGTGGGAATCCAAATCGAAAGGATTCTCGCGCGAATCGTGCGCAGCGTCTTCCTAGGGACTCGGCCAAACGTGACGTAGAATAGCGTGGTATACCCGTGACGTCACTCATTTGATGACGTGTGGTCAACTGCGGTCAATGCACCAGCAGCCGGCGATTCTTGCAGGGCGCGCGCTATAATGCTCGCGCGCGCCGATTGGCCCACGTGTGAGCGGCCGAGCGACGCGACTCGGGTACACCGGGTGTCCGTGTCGTCCAGCATGCGCCGCCTTAATTATTCGACTTCGAATTTACGCGCGGCTGCCTCGTAGAGCTTCTGAAGCTCGATCTCAGTCTGGGTAACCAGTGCGTACTATTTTTGGCCGCCAACACCCGAAACGAGAATTAAAGGGGAATACTCGACCGACATTTTCGCCAACTAAACTGACAAAAAAGTGAATGGCTAAGAAAGTTTTTATGGTTGCATAGATCTCAATTTTTACATTCGATGTTGATCTTAGCATGATTTTTGGAATGATAAAAATATAACTGGAGTATCGGAATTGTGACTTAACATATTTTATCGTGTAGTGGAAAATTTGGAAGTTTCGCGAAACCGAAAGTTTTTATAATCTTGATCTCATTTTCACCACATATTTTGTTCGAGAATAACACTGAAATCCAATACTCCAAAATTGAGTGTTTAAAAGCAAACCGCAATTACTGTATCTCGTTCATCCTGTGGTCGAATTAGCAGAAGATATTCTTGAAACTTTTTTCATTAAAACAATTCTGAAGTTTGTATATATTTGTTAACTGTTCCTAATGGCGTTAAAATAGAAATAAAACTTACTTTTCCACGTGAAACAATGTACACATTGTTGGGGATTATCAAATTGCTGATTCAAGATAGCTTTCACGCCCGCAGTTCATGCAAAGCTTGAAAAAAATGTCGAATCAGATTGCAATCTCAGCTGAGTAGAAATTTTTTTCCTCTACTTGGCTGAATCCAAATTTTTCTTGACTACGGATAAGCGTCGTTGTCACGTTATGCGCTAAAAGGAAAGTGATAAATTAATATCCATACCGATATAGACCTGACTACTCTTTCGTAACTTTTACTGTTCAAAAAGTTATAGTCACCTGAAAAAAATTCAACCACCGAACAATATAATTCAGTCATCAATCACAGACTCTGACGGCAATTGAAGGTATAGCTTTAGCAAATGTTTAGCAATGAGAAAACAGTTTGTTTGCCAACTTTTCCTTACCCTTGAATAGTGGAAATCTCAACGATTCTTTATAATTATCGAAAAACATGTATTCGATTAGCGATACTCGATCGAATTGATTAGGAATGTTTTATCTTCTGGTCACAATTTCTATAATTAGAAAACTGCACAATAATCAGCGGTAAATGGCTTTGCATCACGTGAGGATCATTTAAAACGTTTGTTATTATCCCATTGCTGGTCGTGTTAAAAGCATTAGAAGAAAATATGGACAAACTGCAAAAATTGACGAAATTTTTGTTCAACTTTCTCCCGAGAACCTGTCTTTATTTCTAGAAAGTATAGGAGAACTTACACTATGTTTCGATTAAATTGTCAATACAAATGCACTTTTCTTCGGACATTTCAAGCTTTCAAAAAAAAGTCAAAATCAGAATTCAAAAATACATTCGACCTTAATTCAACATTCTTTTATAATTTATCTAATCAGGTTGATCAAAACTCAGCATTAATTTCGTCTTCGTAGAAACCTTATTCGCGATTCAATGGCGCACATGTGGTATCAATGGCAGATGAAACGTTAATTAAGGTTATTCATTTTATTGTTATTCTTATACATTCGTATCACGCATTTTTTGATCTTACCGTTTTGTTATTGTTTTTTAATACCGGGGTTAAAAACACCCAGAAATGTCTAAATTTTATATTTAAGTCGGAATTTTTAAAAAATGTGATATACGAATCTCCTAAGTGTAATCTTATTTTATAATTTCTATAGGGTTAGGTTAGGATGAAGTATGTTTTACAAAAAAATTTGAAACCTTGAAAACAACTTTGGCGCAATGGATAAGATAGTAATCTTTTACCTCAAGAGGCTCGGGTTCGATGCTCAGTTATTGAATTTTTTTTCATGACAGCAAAATTTTCTACAATTTAGGTCTCGTTTATAGGAAACTTCTGTGTCATTATCAATATATTTTTCTTGTTAAAAACATGTTTTTTTTTAAATATTGGTTAGATTCTATTTCTCCTACATTGTAAAATGGAATGTAAACATCTATTTACAAATACAGTGAATCCCTTTTGAACGTTAGCCATTTTTCTTGGGCTGACATGCTCATCCATGATTTCTGAATAGCAATTTTTGTCAGATGCGCGACGTTCGTTATACGTCCCTGGAAGCGGGCATGCAGTGCATTGTAGGTATAGGTATAAGACTATTTAAGCGATTGCGATTACATCGCCGTGCACGGAACCAGCGAGAAAGTCCTGGCAACTTTCTCCGGTGGGTTAGCTTGCACCACGGGTCACCAGGCACGGACGACATTAAGAGCGAACGCGCGCGTTGTCTCGTGCAAAGTGAGTCGCGCGCTGCGGAATGAGCCATCGCGATAACCATCTCGAAAGGGGCTCCGAAACAATCAAATAAAACGAAACGATTGCTATAAAGTGCACCGCGCGCTTCACGACCGAATGCTATTTTTGCGAATCGACCGTTCCAAGATCAGCTGCGCGATATTTTTCATCGCGGGCGTCAAAATGGCTCTTTGCCGTGTCGGACAATCGTCCGCATTTGTCCCGAGCGTAGATCGCTTTTCAGGATAAAAGAACGAATTTTGCCCGAGATATATTTTTCGTACGGAGAAATTTTTCGTGGCGGCATTTCATGTTTTATTTCGCCACTCACTTTTCATGAGATCTTGATAAAAACTTTTCTTCTCTCTCCCTCGCATTGTCTTGATACATATAAACCCATTGCAATAGCAAAACGTATAATCGATATTAATGGAAATTTTTCGTTTTTGCCTCTCAAGGGCACGAAATAATATCGCTATGAAAAAATGATGCAGAAAATGAATCATTTCTCAACGATACGGCCGAAACTGATTGTTAATGATTATTTGCATAGCTGCGAAAAACAAACCGATGTAAATACAAATCGCACTTATCTCTTGAGACTTGCGTATTCCCGGCATGAATGACGAAGTTTTTCGCGCCGAAGGTAACGTTAAGTCAGAAGTAAATAATACGCTAATTACGTAACCGCGAGCGATTGTGCGGGCGCATCTCGAACAACAAGTTCACTCCTCGAATCTCGTGTCAACATTTTTCCAACGATACATCTTTCAAATTAAAAAACAAATTTCAAAATCCACTTTGGTTAAGAGGAATTCAAAATTTTTAAATAAAAGCAACCTTGATTTGTAAAAAAAAATTATCGTCGTAAAGTCAAGAATCGATCTCGAAATTGTTGATTGGTTTTCGATACAAAATAAAAGCTGCGATAGACAATAAATCATTATTTATTAAAATCAAGTTCCCTCGGAAGAAAGGTCGTGTCTCCACAGACATCGGTGTATACGCGCTCGGAATACGGTACTCGCCGTAAACGCGCGAGCGATTGATATGCGCAGCGCGCGGCACTCGTCAGTGTGCGACATTTGCTTTGCACGTCAATTTTTCAAAAACCAATCGCGACTCAAGGATTGTACATTGCAAAAAAAAAAAAAAAAAAAAAATGGCAAATCGAAAGCGAGTATCGATAATGACATTTTTTTTCGTCCCTGCGCATCAGAAGTGTCTAGTTATTTACTGTTAGTTTTTTAGTCGCATGATAATCGTTATTATCATCACGATCTTGATGACAGTCAAAGTATGACTGATGCAGGTATGATTAACTGTCCGGTTGGGTCGAACGAAAGGCGTTAAAAGTTCTCACAACTAAAAATATCGGCATTCCATAAATGGCATATAAAAGTGTATGACATATATGGGCTGTAATTGGGTCTTATGCTCCTTCTTGTTTTTCATAGATTTGCAAATCAAAAGTGTATCATATATGGAACCATATATGGAACCATTTTCTTGTGAGATGTATCCATTCGTTAAATTAAAATCAAAAATTGAAAATATACGCGATATGTGTTAACCATATATGGAACCATATCTGTGACATATTTCTTTTGTACATCATATATGGAACCATATAATTTTATTTAAAATTTCTTTTTACTTTGGTTGCAACGCAAATACATTGTTTATGTTAGTACAAAAAGGTTTATATAATCATGGAATATACAGGTTTTTCAATTAAAAAATTGTCTCTTTGTAATTGTAAATCTATGATTTATGAAAAAAAAAAACTGTTCGATACAATCGCGCTTGATTATGTACGCGCTGATTAGATTGTGGGATTAATTATACTCTTACCGTTATTCAATTTTCATTTTTCGCTGTGAGAATAAAAAAAAATAATGGTTGTGTTAGTTAGCAATAGTTATAATTTTGTTTGTTTATTGTTTTTGCTGTGCATTCATATTTGCGAGATTAAAAGTTATCAATGCCGATGAACAAAGCAGACTGATGCGAAAATTGCGAGCAAAATTTTTTGCCAGATCGGCAATTCGCTTAAACAAGAGATGAGAAAGAGAGATATTAGGCAACTGAAAAATCGCCCGTTAACATTGGCCCAGATATTGGCCAATGGCCCCGCGTCATCATCCTCCGCGACGATTTTTCGGCCCAGAGAGCGGCGCTATGGCTGACAGTGGCCCACAATTCGACCCATACACCTGTTACCCAGTTCGTTAATCAGGCCGAAAAGTGAAGGTTAACTTAATCTCAAAGTGAATGTTTTTTTTGCAAAGTAAAAGTTTTTACAAATTTCTTCTCAGTTCGGACATTGTTATTTTTTTTTCTAACATGGATTATTTAGTGAAACATTTTAAACAATTTTTGAATTTTTAAAATCATCTTTGTAGTGGAACATCTTTTGATAATGAAACTTTTGCATAAAAGTTTTCAACATTTTCAAATAGTGGAATATTTTGTGTTTGGTAGAATTTTTGTTGTTAATTTTCATATCTCAATGTTTATATATCTTTTTTAATTTGATTTGATTTTTATTTTTCTAGAGTGGGTTCGCAACGTATGGAAAATTAAGTGAAGAAAAAAAAGCTGCAAGTGCCGAGTGCTTAATCCCTTTGAATTAAAACATATTTCCTGAAGTGTATAGTGAGGTAAGATTTCAACCGACAGTTTTCACCGAGAAGCCCTTCGCCACTGGCAACGGGAAACTTTTCAATCCCATTAAAACCCCTTTATGAACTAGATATATTACTAAACATCCGAAACATTCAAAAGCAGTAGGCAAAGGAATGAAAAGCAAAATAATAATTAAAAATAAAACATTCAAAGTGCCTATAGATCTGTTGATAATTCAAAAACGTTCCCTGTAAACTTTTAACATTGACCAAATCGCTTCGCCATAGTGATCTATATTTTTAGGCAAATTAAAAAAAATTTAATCAACAAATGTCAAGTGGCCGTTTTTTTTTCATTCGTCACAGTGTAGTTTGCGTTTCATGGTCCATGGTTACCGGGACAGGGTCACCGAATTGGGTAACTGAACCATTAACCAAAACTTTTGCAATTATTCTTTTACCATTTTTTTTTCATTTCGTTTCTTTTTTTTTTCTTTTATAATTTTATTTCGTTGCATAAAATAATCTCGAAATGAAATTTACGACCTACATGCATATTGTTCCCATGATTTTACCTCCGCGGGGTAAAATTCTTCTGAATTAAAAATGCCCCCTCACATCCCTAATTGACGTTCCGTGTGAGATCAACCTCCCGTGAACTCAGCCTCTCTGGCGCCATAATTTACGTAATTAGAGTTAAAACTAATCGCAATTAATTTCCCTGATAATTTACACCTCAATATCCTCTCAAGCTTGCGCCGCAATTCTTGTAAATCAGCTTTTTAGCGGCACAAAAGCGCGTTCCTGTCAACCAATTTTGCATCCTTTACAAATTTTTTTTGGTTATATTTTTGGTTGTTTTTATTTTATTTATTAGTTTCGTTTTATTGCAACGATATGCCGTTGGAAGATTAAGGCCTAAGTGGTACAGGAGACAGGTTTCACTTGAAAATTATTTACTTAGCAAAGTGGATGTGTAAATTACACGGGTGAAACTCGAATACATAATAAATTCACCGACAATTTATAACTGAATTTAAGATTAGTTCTGAAAAATGCAATTTTTCTATTTTCTGCCTATTCATTTTTATTCAAGACTAACTCGGTGTAAAAACTGTGAGATCTTAGGCGAGTGAAAGTGGTTTGAAATCAAGCGTGCTCGTCGTCGGCTATCAAAAATTCTTTTTTTCCTTTTTTTTGCGTCTCGTTGATGGTTCCATTCATTTCTAGTCGAGTTCCCCTCCCCCCCGGGATTGTGTCACGGTTGGAGGGCGTTATCGCGACCTTGATTGCAGCCGTTCGGATATTAGGCGTGTTCTCCGTCCAAGGTCACGCTTGGTCCAGTGGACCACCTTCATCTGGTCATGTCACAAGAAACAAGCGACGACGAACTTTTACATCACCAGAAAAAAATGAAAAACAAAAATAAAATCTGGCAATTTTTAGTCAGACGAAATAATAATTCAGCTCGAGTTTCTAATTATCTTTTAAATTTCGTTGATTCGTCTAATCACGACCGATTAATTAGCATCGTAATTTATCCGCTCGCAAAATCTGGTAATAAACACGTAACGAAAAATGTTTGGGGCTCCGATAAGATTTGAAGTTGAACATGTGTTTGTACAAGGTAGCGTATCAGCGTCTTTGATCCGATTCGTAGGCTGCCATGGGTGACGGCCGATCCGCGACTTTCTAACGAAAGTGCAAGTCCTTTTTAAAGCGGCGTAACCATCAGTCTGGCCAATGAACGCCTTGTCCGCCGAGTTTCCCGACGCAAACTGCACGCATCGCGAGCTATCCTCGACACTTCCGCTCTGCTTCCAAACGTACCATCAAAACGTCAAATTCGCATCTGGCGTGCGACAAGTGTTTCGCCTATTATCGTCTTATCGCGAACGCGCGGTATCATTATTGCGTAACTTAATTGCGATGTTCTTATTATGATTGATTATATTCCATCAAATTTGATACGACTTTTCTCAAACTCATCAAATGTTACTACTCCGGTGACTTTTCGTCAAATATTTCAAATGGAAAGTTGAACTTTATCTTTTTTGAATAAAATTTTGAATCACATCTGTGTTTTTTAATTCGGTTTTGCAAATATGAAAGTTCCTCAACTCCTTTTCAATCATTGTTTTTTACTCCAACTAATTAATGTACATTTTATTAATTTAATTAATTCGAATTTAGCATTAATGGGAAATTTGCATATTCATTTGTACGATTAAAAAATATAATTTAATAAGATGAACGTTTTTTTTAAGGTACCATATACCGGCGCGTTCTTTGTTTTTGTCGCAACTTTTTATGTCAGATTACTTGCATTTTCTTTTGAAATTAATATAATTTGAATAACAAAATTAAGTCAGCCGCACTTACAAAGCGGAAAAATCGCACATTCCTCGAGCGAGAAGTTCAAACGTCGCATTTGTACTTACACAAGCGCGGTGCGTGTGCGCGTAAAGGTCGTGCGTGCACGCGCCGCACGAGCGGGTTACCAAAGTTCCCGTCCATGAATGGAGCATAAGGTTCTGCGTGCGAGGGTCACAGTCGCAGTCGGAGCACTTTTTTTTTCCACTGTCGCGTTTCAGTTATCGCGGAGGATGAAAATACTAGGCGAAGGACGCGACAGTCGAACTTGACTGGCCGCTTCATTTTTCGTCATTCATGCACCAGAACCTGAATGGGTTTTCAAACTCTTCATTTTTCTGATTTCATTTTTTCCCGTAATTTTCCAATCACAATTTTCCACTTGCAAAATTCAGATGACAAAAATTCGCTTTTCAAAACTGTTTTCTTATCTTTTGTATTTTTGTTTTCAATTTTTTTGCAATCTCTAACATTGCAAATTTCAACTCACAACATTCAGACGCAAAACAAAATTTTGTTTTAAAAAAATGTGTGATCGGATCTTGTGTTTTTTGTTTTTCGCTTTTTTGGTTTTGTTTTGCAATCTTTGGGATGACAAAAATTGCATCGTCCGGTTTCCGAATGCAAAATAAGAAAAGTTACCAAACCGTAAACAATCGCAGTTATGAATGTTGGACGAAATATACAATAACGCAATGATTCCAGCCGTTTAATCGACAACTTCGGCCGAGCCAACCTTGATGGATTGGCCCTGAATGAGAATTCGATATACTTTTTTTTTCTTCTCTCCGCCAATACCGATTTTTTGACTGGTCAAAAAGTCCGGTTAGCGTTTGATTAGTTTTGCACCGAGGTCGCTGTTCATTTTTTTTCTCCCCCCACCTACTATTTTCGTGCTCTACACTGATAGTGCAATCTGCGACTTTTAATCGTTATCTTGATTAAAAGTCTGTGTGCTTTTGGATTCGCTGCGACTTGCAAACAAATTGCTTTTTCATTGCATCGTTTAACGATAAATATTTTCGGGCAGATCAGAAAAATGCATTTTTATTTTGATTGAAAAGAGTAAATAGAAAAAAACATCTTTTAATTACCCGGCTCGTTATACTATTTATCAAAAGATATTTATATAATTATTTGCATCCTTGGCCTGTCTATCACGTTGAACAAAAAAAATTCTGAGATTGTAAAAAAAATCATTACAATCTTCAAATCGGGAAAAATCGTTCATCGATAATGTGTAGTCAATTTTGACAAAACGCCGCGGCATATAATGTATAGAGGCGGTTTTAAGTTTTCCTTTTTTTTTAATGGAAGAGTAATTAGGTATTACGAGCGCGGTAGCACGATTTCAACCCTGTCGATATATTCTTAAAGATGTTTGGTAATCGCCTTTTAATAGTTGTGATATTTTCTGTAATGGCGTTGAAATTATACATCGGCTTGGTACTTGACGTAATGAGTCCTGGAAGAGTCCCTGTAATTACTCATTCACACGTTCGCGGAGATTACTTGAATTTGATCTTAAAAATAGCTATTAGGCTTGAAAGGGTTTAAATGGGAAAACTATACGCTGTTATAATCGTAGCTCAATCGCAGTTAAAATCAAAAATTTTTTTAATACCTCTCATTTGATTCTAATTTTCTAACCAATCTTTTATAAAGGAAACAAAAATAACCAAACGACCACAAAAATGTTAAATGAAAAACATAAAAAGTTGTTAGTTTAATAGTTCAAATTAAAAATTTTAATGTTTGAATTTTGATTTCTAAATTGTATGATTTAAAAGATTAAAAAAAATTAAAATCGTTTCAAAGACTATTTTTCAGAACATGATTAAAGATGAAATTTTTTTACCAGATAAAATGATTTAAAACTGCTGATCAAGATCGAGTGCCGATTCAGACACGGCAAAATTAATTATTACATTTGTTAAAGCACACCAGAGTGGTTATTATATCAGAAACTTAAAAGTACAATCTAAGATCGATGAAAGTTATTGCACCTATGCATCGCTGGTCTAAATCTAAACGTACGATCCATAATGCATACTTCGTAAACGAACATTTCATTTTACACCGGCCAATTTCCGCCACAGAACGGCTTTCAATTAATTAATATCTCACGTAGGTATGAAATAAAAAGCCTCTTTTTCCATATATGATTAATAATCGGCAGCTTTTCCTGGCCATTATCATATATTTTTCCGCGATACTCTTTGCCAATCTTTTTTTATCAAAAAAATTTATAAATAAAGACGAAAGTTCTTAATCCAATGGAAAAACACTAAACTAATAAATAAAATCAAGAAAAAATAACGAAACATTAAACGAAAAAAAAAATCATAATTAAATTTAATTAAAATTGAAGATTAAAAATGGTTTTATTGATAAAAAATATATTAACTTTTTGTTGGAACAAAAATATTTATTTTTATCAAATTGAATTAAGGTTCGGATTGTTTTGAATAACAGCTGGTTGAATGAAAGTAAAAAAGGGTCGAATTAAAATTATAATTAATTATAAAAAAAGGGTATGAAAATTCACACAAGCGATGAGATGTGTATGGACACGCGTGTGGAGCGGGGTGTGCGTGCACGCGCTGTCGTGTACGTGCGCGGCTGTTAGCGACTCGGTGGCCGTGGCTATGGCCTTAGCGGTCCCCCGTCCCCGGGGCCGCCTCTTCCACCCACTCCGGGCACCGAATCCACACGTTGCGAGCGACTATATACACGTACGGACGCGAGCGAGCAGCACGTGTTAGACAAGGACGCACACACAACAAGCCGCGCGAGAGTGAGACTTCGCGCCGGGGGAGGGGCGCGATTGAAAGAGCGCAGGAGATTGGGCGCGAGAGAGAGGGAGCATGCCCGGCGTTGCGCGCGCAACAGAGACGGCGATAGGCCGCGAGAGAGAGGCGGCGTGTCGCGAATGTCTAACCTAGGATAGTGGCGTTTAGCGCGGCTAGCCTAGGCAAACCTCGTCTCGTCTGGTCCGCTTAGTGTTCGCAACGCGCCAGCCAAGATACGTCGCCGCGCAATCGGATCCCGCGGATTCGAATTTTCCCGCCACCTTGTTTTACTTTTGGTTCGTATTCTCCCTCCCTCCCCACCCAAAAACACAAGTTCGGCCCGTCTCAAGACGCGGGAAATAGAAAATATTTTATTTTCAAATCTCGGGGATTCCCCTGAGTCGTGTTTTCGTTTTTTTGAACTGCCAACCGCGGGGGTTCCCCGCCGAATAGTGACCAGTTTGATATTTGTATTTTTGTGATTTGGTGGTGCTGCGGCTAGTTTTGTTTTGTGATCCGCGTGGTGACGTAACCCGCTCGTGATCAAAACATTCGGGCCTTCCTGGGGATTTCAGCCTGCTCGCTGCGCGCAGATGAACGCAAAGTGACCGATCGCAAAGTGAGAGCGCGGGTGCCGTCCACGCTCGGATTAAACAGGAGGTAAGGGCCTCGCGCAATTTTGGCTCGCGCCGCTTCTCTCGCTTCGGCAAATATCGTTTTTCGTGGATCATTGCCAGCCTTTTGTGCTTTCCATTTTGAATCGGTCTAATCGAAATCTCCTAATTTTTACACACTAAAATTACCATGGATATTATATATAGCTGCATATTGATTTATATATAGATAAAAAGTTCGTATAAATCTCATAGTCGAGATATAAATGCAACGTATATGAAATGAGACATATAGCATGTATGAACCATATAAAAAGTCATCGGCTCATATATGAACCCATATATGGACCAATATATAAGTATGTATGAACAATATAAACATCAAATGTGAATGTATCGAACCATTGTGAAAATATATATAAAAACGATATATAGTTTTGCTATATATGGGACCATATATGAAACCTTGTGGATTTATATAGGAGATTTATATAAAACCATATATAAGAATTATATATTGTTTTACAGAATCATATATGCTTATACAGAACCATATAGAACCATATAAAATTATACATGGACCTATATATGAAATCATATCTGGAACCATATATAATATCAAAAAGTGTACGATTAATAGTACCATCCAATTTCACTCATCTTTCTAGAATTTTTTTTCTTTCGATACGTCGGAACTTTGAAACCGTCCAGATTTGCAAAAATCTGTCAAACCAATCAGACTATCTTTAGCAGCTGTACAAATCACTGCGCGTGTCACGTATCACGTCGCTTGCTTGGGGTTTTCTTGGAAACAATGGGAATACATCATCGTTCACTGAACCATTTCCACTTTGCAAAGTCTCAGCAAAATGACGCGCCGGAGACAAAACCTCTGCTCGTTAACAGCAAACTTTACGGCGCAATCTTTTCGGGCAGCGCAAACAGCAAAACGTTCGAAAAGTTGTGCGAGGTGGTTCGGAAAATTTCATCGCTTATACTATGATTTAGCGTGATTGTTTTTGTTCGCGTTTGTTTAGGGGCGAAAATTCAAAAAGAAAAATTAAATTGTAATTAAAAATAAATGAAAATTGATCTAATAAGTGGAGTTGAAAATTTTACGTTGAAAATGAATTTTTTAAAAGTGGTCGAACTTGAAGTTCGTTTGTTATTTTGAGGTTTCAATTATTTATTGGTAAGTTATTTTCGATTTGTTTTCTTTTTTGAGTTTGCCCTCGAAAGAATCACGAGGAAGATTCGAATTGAAACGGGTGTAAATATTACATCATTACACAATTTGTTGTCGGGGCGTGAGTGGTGTAACGGGCCGCGGTTTTATTTATAGCACCGGCGCTATACTCGCGCAAATTTGACGATTCCGAGGTATTTTTGGTCTTTTTACAGTTTTCGCATCAGCACGTGTGGGGTATATGAACTAGGCCTCAAGGTCCAATACCACGAGAACTGAATGGTCGCAGGCTGAATTCTCAACCAGGAAGTTCAATAATTTCGCAACAAAATCAGATCAATGAAAACCATTTTTTTCAGTTCGCATATTATTTCCAATCGTTCACCACTTATTCTCGATCATTCATTGATACTTCAATCTATCAAATTATTTATTTTTGAACTTTCATTTCAACAAATATATTTTCTAACCATTTTTTTACAAAATGAAAAATGGACAGGCTGACAAATATGATTGAAAGAAAAAAAATGTTGAAAATTAAATAGATGATTTGAAAATAGAAAAAAAGAAATTGTAAATTTTTTTAATTTGGATAAAAATTAAAAATCTGGTGGAAATCCTGGTTGTAAAAAGCATTGGAGCACAAAATGCAGAATAATTGAGATCGTCAAGCTCGAATTGCGGTCCAGCGAATTGAAACGTCGTAATGAAAAATGTTTTGCAACGAACCGAAATAGCGAGATCAACAAAAGGCAACGCGCGCCGGGTTGTTTGCATGTCCCACCGATGAAGCCGAGATAATTCTTACGCGCTATTATATCATTGCTCGGAATACGAGCAGTGGCACTGACTGAGTCTTGACAGTGAGACAAGGTTTGCATCTCGAATGCGTGCGAATAAACGGCTTGTATACGTGCGCGTCGTAAACGCGAGCACAAATAAGACGGAACTATATTTTATGCGTATTTTCAGCGCCAACCTTCGGCCCGCCGGCTGTCTCGCTTGCGCCGCGCTATCTTCGTCCGTACTTTTTGCTCGCTAATGCAGTTACGAGTTTCGCGCAGCAGCAAATGTTCATTGTTTTCGAACGACCTTCGTCGAGGGCCAAAATTCAAAAAGAACAAAAAAAAAATTTTTTTTCCAAAATTTATATCTTTTTCAAAAATAATTTTTTCTTCAACCAAAAATCAATTTTTTTTCAACATTTATATTTATTAAAAAATATTTGTTTAACGAAGAATCAATTGTTATCAAGAAACCATTTTTGTAACATAAAATTTTGTTGAAAAAGATTAAGTTTTCTCCATGCAGAAAAATTTATTTTTCTTGTAATTGAAGGAGATAATTGAAAATTTCAAGGAATTGAAAATTTTCGAGACGAGTCATAATTTCTATTTTTTGAAGTCATTTTCCTGAACAATCGGATTGCATCGGGCCTTGGAATAGCGTGCATTTCACTCCTGTGAGTCAATATTGAAAAAAAAGTAAGGGCATTGATATAAACATTATCTCGAGGTTTCAGATGATAAAGCAACTTTTTATTTTCACGATCCTGCTCTTTTCTTCCCATCCAATGCAAATCGCTCTGATATACAAAAATTTGAAAAACAATTGTAATTGATGAAACTGCTTTTCCCTTGAATATGTGCAGCTGTTTTTCTTAACTGGAACTCTAATATACAAGTAACCAACTCGGCTGGAATTTTTTTTTCAGTTTTTCAATTTGTTGATTAACGTGAAAATTGAAATTATATTTACGAAATAAGTAAATAAAAAGTCAACAAAAAATTATATTCAAAAAATTTCAAACAAAATAAAAATTAGAAAATAAATAGAAACAAAGATAACTAAATGGTAAAATTGAATTCAAATTCAAAAAGTTGAAATTTAAAAAAATTGAAGAAGATATTAGAAAAATATATTAAAAAAAGTTTAAATAATAAATTAAATTGAAAAGATTGTAAGAAAATAAATTTAGTTGAAAGGATTTGCGATCCTTGAGATCGGTAAAAGTAAATGGCCTTAAAAATGCAGCGAGCCGGTCTATGTGTGACCTATCCTCTTGTGATCCAGTTGAATCTTCGTCGCTGAATTGGGACGGGACCTTCACTCCCTGGTCCCCTCCGCTCTAAATTTCACGTCGATTTAATTCGCCGCATCCTCGATATCCCGGCGCTAATTTCTGTAACTACGTTTTAATTAGCGACGGAAAACCAATTAACCAGATTCGACTGAATCATATTACCTTTACGAGATTCGATTAGGCTGATAAGCAGCGATGTTTATTCTCCGACCTGCTAAATTTATTGCACGAAGTTTCAAAACCAGTGACTCAAATTTAAAATGGTAATTTCGCCGCGTTGTTTCTTTTTTATTTTATATAATTTCTTTCTTTTTTTATTCGTCGTACCATTTATCCAATTCAAATTTTATTCCAAATTAAGTAATATTTATACATAAATGATAACATTTATAGATATATTCATATATAGCTTCATATATGTGCTGTATATGGGATTATATATGGAAAGTCGTAGCCCATACATGGTATATTTATTCGTATACACTTCTCATATAAAAGTAGCCATCTATGAAGTTATATAAATTTATGTTACCATATATGGAACCATATATAAAAACTTCTTAGTTACAATCTAACCATAAATTTTACTTTTTCTATTTATTTGTCAACTGAAAAACTAAATTTTAAAGGACGGTAAAGAGTTACTATGAATTTTTGTTTCTGAATGGACATTTTTATTTGTTCATTCAAGTCCTGCCAATTTAGTCGTTTCAGTTGGCAGATAACGATGAAGATGTTGAAGCGACCGGGTTGTATAATTTGTATGTTTCCAAATTCACAACATCGGGCTAGATAAAAAAACGGGCAATAAAATTTTCAGGGCCGCTATATCTAAGGGCAAGTTGCGTCAACGCGAATATGACCCACATTTGGAGCCAGTCGAAAAGGCCGTGTGAAAGCATTCAATAGCACCACAAGGTCACCAGATTTCGGTGTGTCTGCGATCGGCCATATTTAGGAACCGATGTGTATGTTAATCGTCGAATATACACGTACGTATGCAAATCCGAATTGCGTTTTGCAATACCCCTTTTCATCTGCACAAAGAGGTTCTTTTTTTTTTCTGCTCATTCTCTTTTTTCACGACCGATTTTTTTTTCTCTGCACAAACTTTCTTCGCTCAAATGTCTTATACCGATTATACCCATTGCACATTTATTTTGACTCGCTTTTCATGAAGAGAGCGAAAGGAACATTTGTTTTTGGTTTCTCAATTTTGTTTCTCTCTGTTAACTAAACATATGTGAACAAATCGTTGTTTTTTTTTGTACAACGGAAACATTTACTTGCAACAGATTCGGTAACAGGAAAAGACAATTTTGCTGATCCAATCGGTTCTGTTTTGATAACATTCCTTCTATTGTAAAATGTGTTGTTAAGTGAGTGACGCGAAACAAATTTTTATTTGGACAGTGAAGTCTTAAAGGGTCGACTTTAAAACGAAAAGTTTTTATTTAACTTCGTCTAGAGGTTTAAGAGAAGAAGAAAAGACTGGCATATGTTTCCTTAAAATCAACAAATATTATCCCTGCAACATTGTTCGGGCAAAAATCAAGACATCAAGTGCAATTTTCGGGGGTTCGGTAATGTTCCATTTCCTAAGATCTCACTTCATTATACTATTCTAATGTAAAAGGAAATTGCCAATTGGGGTGCTATTATAAGGCTGACTTTTGGCCAATTTTGTGAGCGCCCACTTCTGCGGGCTTCCGGACAGGCCGGCAAAAAAGGAGCAGCACGCGACGTTTCGAGCGGCTGCACGAGAACGGCGTCACACGCCGCGCAACAGTGGAAGGCTAGTGGAAGGCCGCTGCACCAATGCTACGTATTCTTTTCGACGTAATTTACTCCGCGCACGCAAACCCGCGCTCGGCCAAATTCAATATTTAATCCATATCATTCAACTTGCTGTTTATCTTTCGGTTTTCAAAGCACTCATCGATATATAAATTATTTTGCAAGGCAAAACATAAATACAACAAATTCTAATAAAACCAAAAAAATAAAACCAAATAAAAAACTGTCTTGCAAATTTAATAAATATAAAAAATAAATCATTCAACAATTTTTATTTTGTTCAATATAATTTTTGGATTAAAATTTTGTTGTAAACATTGTTGCAAAAGTTATTAAAATAATAAAAGATTTGCTGCTGATGGAAATTTGTTTAGTAAAAAATATTTTGCGCTAGGAAAAAAAATTAAAGCAAAATAAAAGAAGAAAAAGACAATTGAGTGGAATCTCGCGGTAGCAAGAAGATTCGCGATTGATATTTATAAGCCCTCGTGCCTTACGGGTAGAGTTTAACGATCGCTACTGGACCTAGACCTACTCAGGTGTGCTTGGGATTTTTTCCTTCTCGTGGAAGTGGAGCAAGATCTAGATCTCTGGGAAATGCCGAAGATTAATAACGAATAATGTTCAGGAGACCTCGCTAACACCTTTTTATAAACAGCTTTCATTTTTTTTTCCAGAGTCGAAATTGCGCAAATAAAAATTTCGCGCAAATAACAAACAGCAATAAGGGCACGTCTGGCTCGTGCAAATATGAAAGTAAATCGGAGGAAAAAAAAGTCAATTTCAAATTCTGAAAATCATAAAAATTTGCCTGGAAGTTATAAATTAAAAATAATTGGAAATTTCGAGAAAAAGAATTGGAAACAACAGTTTGTTCTTTTTTTATGTAACGCTTCTGGAACTTTCAACAGTGGAAAATTTGTTGCCTGTTATTTGTGCGAAAAATGATAATCAGACTTGGATCAAAATCCATAAATCGTCATCGATCAATTAACGCAGCCTATGACGGATTTGATTTTGCGATTTTTCATCACGAGGGTTAAGTGAAAAACGAAGGATACGCACTTCGCCTTGCCCGGGGCTCGAGCCAAGGTCCCCATCTGGAACCCGAAGGCCCCACATGACTCAAGATTGCAACTTCTCTGCATATCGAAGAATGTGGAAAGTATAATTGAAAGTCAAGAGTGAAAAAATTCAGGAAAAGCTGATGGTAATTTATGATTAGTTCATGACTTAATCGTGATTAAAAATTCATCAGTGATTAAACAACAATAACGGGACATGGAAGAAGCGAGGAGAAAATAAAAATCTAAAATTAAAAATCTTGACTAAACAAGAAACAAAAAAATAACAATTTAAATAAAGTAAATAAATAAAGTAAAAAAAGTTAAATAACATTTAATGAGTTAACAAATTGAAGGAGTAATATTTTTCTGTAGATGGAAATCAAAAAAAAGTGGTACTGGAGATTTGATGAGCAGAAGTAGGAAGTGTCTATTCGCGGCACCGCGATATTCGCCACCTCGTCAGGGACGTTTGAAAGGTTATTTTGAACGTCGCGCGAAGACGCACGTGACGCCGTTGGATTCGCTTTGATAAGAAATAAAGAAAACGATCGACAACGTCCCGGAACAGGCGTTAGTTTCAGTTGACTTTGGCCGACGATCCGGGTCGTGAATTCAACCGCTTTAATGCTGTTACGTTCGCAGAAGAGAAATTTCGTTATGGTACATTAAGACCCCCCTGAGGAATTCGTACTTTAACAACTCTGATTTAATTTCAACTTCTTTTACTAATCTGCAAATTCCTCGTCTAAAAGTTAATAACATCTTGATTTGAATTTAATATTTAATTTAATAATAAAGTAGCTCAAAAAACCTTTTGTATAGTTCCATATATGATCTTATGATACGGTTCCATATATGGGACCATATATATTTGCAGAGATACGTTGATGTAATTTAAAAGACACGGTTGTGTTTTGTTTATTTATTTTTTTTTTTTTTTGAAATGAATTTATTCGTGTTAAAATTCGATACGATCGCTAATTCATTTTATGGCAAACTTAGTGCTTTCTCCGATACCGATCATCATTTTCCATTTCATCCAATCAACAACTAGATCAGCGCTCAAATGAATCGATCCCGCGGATCGACTTCCGGTTGTACGCGAGGTGTCGCGAGGGGCGGAGTTCTAATTTGAAGAGCGCGCGTTCGTCAACTTTCTCAAGTTGAAGTCGAGCCAAAGATTCGAATCTGCCTCAGCGATTAGAGCCATTTTGTCAATTCAATGTTAACATTGTCCTGACCTCAGCTTGTAAAGTGATTCAATGAACAATGTCGAGTGATTTACGAAACCGAGCGAATTTGTAAACTCGATTTTCTGCCGTATTTCAAAAGCTCTGACCTGCTGACATTTGCATTTTATTGTTTTGGCAGATGGTTTATCTGAAATCGCCCCCGATTTGTAAACATTTAATTGGCATTTTATTGTGAAAACAAAACATCCACTTTTTTTGTTTTGTTTTTTGTTTTGCTCGTTAAAAATAAAACCATTGTTTTATTCGGTTTAGAATCATTTTTATTTAAAATAACAAAAGTTCATAAATTATATAAAGTAATGGATTTCAACTTTTTTTTTTTAAGGTAAAACAGAAAGTTAATTGATGATTTTTTTTGGAAAATTGAAATTAAAATTTGATAGAAAATGACATGTTAATAAAATATTAAATAATGAAACAAATTGAATAGAACATATAAATTTTTGTTAACAGATAAAGTTGATATTGAGGAAGCGTGTGTAAGATCGCGCGTCGACCTCGACTCTCTGAGATCTCGTCACTGTGTTGCATCAAGGCGCTCGTTTGTCGGCCCTGGTAAAATTATCGTACGTAGCTTAACAGCTGTGTGGAATCAAGAAAAAAAAGGAATGCAAATTCAATTCGGAATTAATCATTATGCCTCGAACTCTATTATTACCTCTCTCGTGATTACAACTATTAAAGTCCCGCTAATTTGTTAGCTTTTTTGTCATTAATTAACAATTAAAAAAAATTATTTTTTAAATGTTGTTTGCAATTCGAAGACATTGTCGCACAAACCACTCAAAATGTTGAATATTATTTTGACATCCATCACAATTTGGGGAAGTGACTTGCAAAATTTTTCAGAATGCAAAAGGAAAATTTTTTAAACTTGCATAAGATTATTTAGTCGAAAACTTTTCGTCGCGGTGCAACTCGGCAATTAATTTTCAATACAAACTCGAAAATACTTGCCTTGCAAGAATTTTTTTCGAAATATTTCAAAACGCAGTTGGTTGCGCAACTTCCTCATGTTAATTCAGTTTAATTATTTATTTATCAATTTTAATAATTCTTTTTTTCTTTTTTTGTACGCGAATAAAATCAATATTCAAACGGCTTTAATACAAACGTACACACTCCAAAGCGGGTCGAATTGAAGAGGAATAAAAATGAATGTAGTTCAGTGTCCGGGAGAGAGAAAAAAAAATTGACAACCAGGCCGATTATTTATCCGTCGGTTTTCTACTCGACTTTTATCCGACAGGTTGACAAATTCCTCCACTTTTTAGCCGCCGGGGTTTCTTCTTTTCTTTTCTTCAGGGGTTTTTTTTTCATCGCTCCGCACCGCGGGCGAAGTGCAAATCGCAAAAGTGCATCGTCGTCTGTCGAAGATCGGTGAAAGCCGCGGAAGGAGGCGGCGGCCAGAGCCCTCTCACTTTCGCTGCCGAGAGAAAGTCCCGCGGCCGCCTCTTTCTCTTCCTCTTTCTCCTTCCTCTTACTCTCTTTGCCATCGCGCGGTTGTCTCCGAGCGAGATCGCCAGGCCTAACGAACAACGTGGCCTCCGTGCGCTCGCGCTCTATACTTAGTATGCTCTCGAGGGTTAATGCACTCCTAGAACCATAACCTTAGTCTCTTAGATCAGCCGAGCTCTCGGCGAGCGCGGGAATCGTGTGCAGGTCGATACCCAATGCCGCTTAACACAGAGGTGTCGTCGTTAATCACATTCATACTTTTTTACATTTTAATTTGTCATTTTTATTATTTTCATTTTTTTCATTTTCATTTTCATTATTTTCATATTCATTATTTTCATATTTTTTATTTTCATTTTTTTTAAATGCATTTATTAATACTTTATTTATAATTCTTTCCCCTTTTTTTATTTACTTTTTAATTATTTGTTCTATGCAATGTCCCGTATACTTAATTTAAATTTTCGTTTAGAATTGAATTATTTGTTAATTTGTTGTTTATTTATTAAACAAAAAAGGTATTTGAAATTCAGTTCTATAAATAAGTGGATCCGAATTTTTGTCCAAGTTAAAAGTTTAATTAAAAGTAAAAGATAATTAACGCCCGGATGAAATAATTTTTGAAATCATCAGTATTAATGAAATTTGTTTCTATTCTCTTTTTACATTTAAATATATTCAATCAAACAAGTAAATGCAATTTTTTTGAACGATTTTCCAAATTAACTTTTAATTTAAGCTATAATTATTTAAATATAATTTTTTTTAACTAATTCATGCAAATTATCTATCATTGTATTTTAAGTATAAAAATATTAAAATATATCAATAATTTATTCAAGTGAATAAACGAGTAAACACAAATTTTAGTCTAGATTAAAAGCGTACTAGATAAATAATGATTAGGTCTCGGATGAAACCATTAATATTGGGGAAGGAAAAAAAAGTTTCTCTCAAAAGTGAATCGTTCCAATCATTTATACATGTTTCCACGTTTTTGCAATTAATGCAGGAATGCGTTTAAAATTCAATTCTTAATAGTTATAACTGTACTTTACTATGAATAGGATGTTAGTACGAACTGATTATACGAAATTGATTAGTGTACTTCGCAGATGCAAGTTTTTTTTTCTCCGATTCTCGTTGTGCAATTGATTGTTATCTGGATACGTAGTTGCAAAATTTTTAATAACGATTACTAATTTGCACTCGCTTCTAAACTGGATTTCGTTCGGTTTGATTTTATTTATAAGATTCGATTTTGTTTGAAATGTTTTTGGTTTTCTTTCAGATTTAATTTCAGATATGCAAGTTATTTATCACATTGTAATTAGACTTTCAAATTTTGTCTACGAAAAATACAAAGATACAAAAAAAATTGACAGAAAAATGATTCATTTCATGTAGGTACGTTTTATATTGGTGATTTTTTTATCATTTAAATAATTGATACAAGCTCGCAAATTTCTCCGACTTGAATATTTCAATTAGATAATGCTCGTCTCACGCCCAGCGTATTCGAAAGTACTCGGTCATTGTCAATGATGATAAATACACGAACGAAAATTTCTATTAATTATAATTCTCATAATCGATAGATCGCACTTTGTTCAAAGTCGATTTATGATTTATGAAGGATTTATTCAAGCCAGTCATAATCGACTCTGGTGAAAATCTTAATAACGATTATAATTTCAACGATTTCAAGAGCGGATAAAAATGGCAAAGAAAACACATTTTTTTCTGATAATCTCCCTCTATTTTATTATTATTTTTTTTATTATTGTTGTAAAAAAATGAATTATAATTAATTCATTTATTATTTTATCAATGAGTTGACCTTTGATTAATTTTGATATATATATATAGATGTATCGATACATCAAATTCCAATCGATATTTACATCGATTAACATTCCTTAACTTATAATAAATCAAAATTTAAATTTAGATTAATTGTGCAAACGTTCGCGCAAGACAGATTAAAAACTGATGCGCGAGACAAAAAGACGCGTCTATTCATGACGGGCATTGATTTCTTATCGAATCGATGCAAGCAAAAAAAAACAGTCGCGTTACATCAGCGGCCAATAATTTCATCCAAAAGATACAAGTAAAATGTTTCAAAAATGATACACATTATTTTCTTTCTCTCTCTCTCTCTCGCCCTCTATCTCTCTCTCGCTATTTTCTTATTTTGTCTCATTCTCTCAATAAAAATCGCACTTTCGATGCCTCTTGCATATTGATCATGAACTTTCATTTTCCGTGAGTTGCAAGTAACTTAATTAATGTTTAATCACTCCTCTTGTTTTTTCTTCTTTCTTGCGCCGAGCACGCAAAGTGGAAGCTCGTTTGTGCGATGCGTTAACATAATTATCATACAAGCGAACTGCGCGCGAATTGTACGAAGCACTCTCGAACGAAGTAAACAATGTCCCGATAGTTGTAGATTTAGTATCAAGATTTAACAATCGTCAATAAAACGAATAACAAGTTAATTCTTCCATAAAAAAATTAATCATACGAAAAAAAAACATTCAATGTACAAATAAAAATACATAATACTAATACAAAATACAGTGTAAACAAATTTAAAAAAAAAGAAAAGAAAAAAATTAATAAATTAAAAATTATAAAAAGTCGACGACAAAGTGCAGGGGGATCAAAGTTTGCGCGCAAATAGAAACGTCAATTTGTTTGTCCGTCGGGTGGACGCATGATAATTCACTTATTACGCGTAGTCGAGACGTTCGAAAGTGCAGGCACAGTAGCGTTATCGAGTAAAGACGATCAAGCGATAACGACGCCGACTGCATATGCCCGGCTCAATTGATTTTCACGATTATTGCTACTTGCTCTCCTCTCAATATCATTTGCGGCACGTGCCTCTTCAAGGTCTCCAGCTTTCCGTTCGTTTCAACCACTGTCACTTTCGGCACCTCCTCAGGCATCTCCACGTGCACTCGATCGCCTGTAAAACGATAGATTAGTTATCTTATATTTCATATTTCATACCCACTTGTGAGAAAATCAAGTCATCGCGCCACCTATCGGTAAAATAATTTTTCACCTTAAGGCAACCAATCGTTTCTTTCATTTACAGAAAACTAACATTTTTAATTGTTTAATTGTTAGGTTCACCAGAAACAATGAATTTTTCATCTGAAATTTTTTTCACTTACGAGAAAATTGACGGTCGCGCCACCTGTTGGTTAAAAATTTAATTTTAAGGATACTGAACAAATTTTCTCTTAATTTGTAAAAAAAATTACTTAACAAAATTTTTCTTTACTTGCGTGAGAATTGACAAATTTGTTTTGGAAATTTTTTAGTTGGATCAGGAACTTTTTGTTGGAAGAATTTTATCATAGGAAAAGAACGATTTATGTGAAACGGGTCATTGACTCGGAGATAAGATAAGATCATTTGAAAGGGATGAAGACGTTTATGTCAAAATACGTGGGCAAGTTTGAGGGATGCGAGTGAGACGGGGAGATGAAGTGCGAGCGAGACGTAAACACAACTGAGCATCGATCCGAGGCAGCTCCTCAAGGTCGGTGGTTGCCACTTGTGACTCCGGTGTCAGTGACCCCTCAGCCCTGTGATCTCAAAGTGCGTCACTAGGCCACTGCAAAAGACGCCACCCGGTTTCCCTAATCTTAAAAGATGAACGGTGATTCACCTCTAGTTTATTTCCTTACTTATTTTTTATGGAGTTTTGTATGGTTTGGGAAATGATTGCATATCTGCCATATAAATTTTTTTTATTTTCATACAATTTTTGTATTCAACATTCATTATATTTTTTTCGACCAATAGTTTTCTCTTAAACTTTTTTTCATTTTTTTGAAATTAAATTTTTAAAATTAAATTTTTTTGTTATTTTTAATTTTGTATTTTGATAATTTTTTCTAATACTTGTCTGATGAAAATTTATTATTTATTATTTTTTTGAATGAATGAATTTTTATTTTTGTTTTCTTTTGTATTTTGTTTCATTTTTTGTTTTATTTTTTTTAATAATCGAATAATGAGAAAATCAAGTTTAAATAAAAACAAGTTCAATGCGGGGGCACGTGGTGTATCGAACGAGGTCGCGGACTGTCAAGGTCGGTTGTTACCCTCGCTACCCTCAAACCGCATTTTGTTATATCACCCCTTAGCGGTGTTTGTCGTATTTGTTAAGCCAGCTTGATATAAACCCTGAGGACAAACTTTATTGAAAATCGCTTTCCAAAACAAAAATCAATACCAAACTCAATTCTTCAAGTCAATGACCGCTTCCTTCTCTCTTCGGTTTTATTTTTTCTAGAGGAACTAAAACACAGACAAAAAAAATACATCAAAATATTTTGGAATTCTGACAAGTAATTAAAAAAATAATTTTCATATCGTTTAAATGTAAATAAAAATATAAATATGTTATTTTATTTTTTGAGTTGAACATTTTTTCACTTGCGAGAAAATTAACTATTGTCGCGCCACCTATCGGTGAAAATCTGTATTTTTTAGATTTTGCACCAAGAAATAGAAATAAAATTAGAATTAAATTTTAAATTAAAATTAAAAATAGAATGAACAAATTTTATGATAAAAAATTTTTTTTTTCTAAATTTGAATTGATTAAACAACCGGGAAAGAAAAATTGAATGTCAAATACCAAAGAGCGATAAGAGCGCGATCACATGACAAACACACGAAATGCAGTGCCAGTACCTTATCAACAACATCGTTTGCAAATGGAGCGTATAATACTACAATATAGCACGAGCGAGTCAAGGATAGAACCTTGCAGCGCTTATAAGACACTAATCCACAATGACTTAAATCTAAAATGTGATTATGAAAATGCTACTTTATTTATATAATTGCGGCGTTTTTGTCAGAAAATATTAATCATCGAATCAGCGGATCGCCAAAGAGTTGAGACAATTTTTGTGTCAAGGAACATGAGGAATTTCGGCATTGACTTGACAAAACAATGCCATTTTTGCGTCATTGAAGTGCACACACTTTTTTTCCATTCCTCTCGATTCAATTGACAATTGAAATTAAAACTGGAAACTGGCATTTTTTTCCGCCGCGTCGATCAGTTTTGTTTTATTATTTCTACAGTTGGAAATATTGCAATTAACAGGCACAGGTTGTTTTTTTTTGTATCCAATTTTTTTTCATTCCTGATTGAAAACACGTTCATTTTATGCAGAAAAATTTTTTTCCCCATCAGTTTTCTGATTGATTAATGAGTTTCACAAGGAACGGGATCTTTGACGTAACTCGGCAAGTCAAGTGGTGTTTATTCGATAATAAGGTGTGTTTAAAGTTTAAAACAAAAAAAAAAAAAGAAGAAGAAGGAGGAGGAGGAAAATTAATGTTTGAACAGTCGAAGTGCTCACCTAAGGCGGGGGCTTTCCGCTTGACCTTCCGGCTCCATTCCTCGAAACAATCTTCGAGAGCGAGATTCCAGTGCTTATCAAAAGCAGCCACGTACGCCACTATGTGACCCCTTATGCCGGCTGCGTTCCTTGTATAGACCTTCGCACAAAGGACGAATGATTATTCCTTTGCAAATAAAGACAGCCTTTTCCTCGTATCGACGTTTCCACGGAACAAGGATAATCATCTTCGCGAACGCACTCGATTTTTCACGAGGAAGAGAAAGGTTACTGCTAATTCTTATGACACGTTATGTCATTGGAAACGCTGGACCTTGCGCGCAGGATAAGATAAAAATTGTTGCAACTGATGACAAGCCGTGAAACAAAACCGTTTTTTATTTTATTCATTTGTTGACATTTTAATTTTTTAATCGATTTTAATAATTTTTTTAGATTTTTGCAGTAGTTGCTATCAATTTTGTTATGGCTCCATATATGGTTCCATAGAAGGTATCTATATATGATGGCAAATTGTATCAAAATTGTACCAAAATTTAAATTATAAAATTGATAAATAATTTTAGACAAAATTTATTATCATGGAAATTAAATGTTAAGTTTGAGTTGTGCAAAAAAAAGTTGTTCATGTTTCCATATATGGTTGCATGGATGACATCCATATATGGTGGCTGTTGCATGTAAAATTGATAGTAAATATTAAAAAGTTTGCTGATTTATAAATAAATGATAGAACAAGGTTCAAGTATCTTTAATTGTGTGGCGTTCGAACATCAATTGTTGTTAGTTACGTATGCGCGAGACGAGATAGCGCGGTGATACGCGGAAGTGCAAACCACTAAGCAAGGACCCCTTCAATGCCTCGGCTTTGATATACATACATAAAGTCGCGGCGTTGCGCGCGTGTGTTACGCGCCGTCTGTTAGATTGCAAATGAAACGCAAGCGGCACGACGATGCTGGCAGCGTCATCTATGATTCCTCGCTGCCTCGGCATCGGTTTGTCCGACGAGCGCCGATTCATTCCCGTTTATTTTTACATCTCGCCGAGGTCGCAATTGACCCTTGACAACGCGAGTCTGTAATTAAGTCTGACTCACTAACGTGCGACTCGCCGATTAATTTTGATATCCAATCTCAAATCTGCGATTTCGTTTTCCAATTCTTCATAATAACTTTATTTTCTGATTCAAATTTCAATTTTCCAACAGAGTTCTCAAAATAGAAGTTCAAAGAGTTGGCCAAAATTGGTTCAAAATTTGTCCGCTGGTGGCGTTGTGAAACAAACTTTCCCACAAGAAAATTTCATCGTTATTTCGTATCAACTTTGGTTTCTTTCCAAGTGTTACATTTTTTGTCGATAGATGACGCTGTGAACATTTTTTCCCACAAGAACAAGATCGTTTCATGATTTAAAGTCTTTGAAATCGTTTAAAAATTTGTTCAACAGATTTTCATTCGACTGAATGTTCAAAGTGTAAATGAGAATTTTTTGTTCTTACTTTAGAATTGGAATATAAATGACCGCGTATCACAATCACTCGTATTATCATCGAATCATCAATTATAATCCATCATAATCAATGAAGTACTTGCAATTTCACTGCCGACATCATCGAGTCTGATCTCAAGGAAAATGAATCTAATTTCTAAAGAATTAATTTGCAAACGGAAGGAAAAAGTAACGAGCGCATAACAAATGAACAAAAGTTTAATGAATCACGCTTATGATATCGGTCGCTCTCGGTAACTGATTTTTCACGCATGTTTTACAATCGCCGGCTTTTTTTCCCCATGGAAACGAACACGTCGATACGAATCAATGAAATCAGGTTTTATCACGAGGTGAAACGAAATAGCAAGTAATGCTTTTCATCATAGCAAATTTTATTTACAAACAAAAATTTGAACTAAACAAAAATTTTTATTGTTATTTTTTAATTGTTTAAATTTTAATTTTACCAAGTTGAAATTTATATCTGGTCCATATAAGGTGCAATATTTTTTTTCAATTGGGATTCCCTTATGATAAGGATTAAAAATGTATATGAGATTTGGAAGAATTAAAAAGGTTCGGTTCGGCTACCTTGCCCTTGACTTCCGCGTTTCCAGAGGTCAAGAGAGGAAGCGGCGTGAACTTTGCCAAGGGTTCGGGGGAGGTCGAATCTATAAGTGGGTTAGGGAAAGGACAGCGATACAACCTTGCGTTCGATGTTATCTGTCTGATAAAAGAACCGCTCTAATTAGGGTGTGTCGGAGAGTACCGTCGTCATGGTTACGAGTGTCGACCCCCCCGGTCCTAAAGGCTCCCGCAACCATAACGAAGTGTGTCACGCGCGTGTCCACGTGTTGAATACAAAGTCACTCTTGATATTTTTTTTATTTGCCGCTCAACTTTTTTTAATTTTTAAACATCTCTATTTGACGGGAAGACAAAACTCTAAAAATGGAGCAATAAATAATGGAAATAATTGAAATTGAAAAATGCAAATTTTTTCAAAGTCCGGTTCAAATTACCCAAATCATTGAAAATTTCCACTTGCAGGAAAGATTTTTATGGACGCCACCTAGCGGAAAAATATGTAACAACTGAAATTTAAAAATGTTGTCAAGTGACATGTAGTGGAAAATATTTTTAAAATACTATAAGCTGTTATTTTTGAAAATATGCTTGTGGGAAAGATCGTTATTAGCGCTACCTAGCGGGAAAATCGAAAAACACTTACTTTCACTCGAGTTCTTTCTTCCATATATTTGAAAAGCATCCCCAGTGGGCCCAACATTCTTTGCATCTTCGACAAAAAGTTTTTTTCTGGATACCTTGAATGACGCGGATCGCCTGCGGGGTTTGAATCTGAAAAATAAAACAGTCATGAAAGAACGATCGCCGACTCTCATTTGCGCGTACTTTTGAGATTTCAAATTAGTATCATAATTGGCGGAACCCGCAGAGATTCTCTTCACTTTTAATGAATATTAAAATCTCGTCGCCATAAGTTGTTTTGATTTTTAAACGAATGATTTTTTTGAAAAAAAAAAAAAAAACAAAACAAAACAAAAAAAACAAACAAACAAAATAAAAAAATGGGGAAAAAATTTATAAATCTAAGAAAGAGAGTACTTAACTACTAAAACAAGACAAAATGTGATGGTAATTAAAATGTTGAAAGAAAAACTAAAAAAAGAAAATTAAACTGGATGAAACAGTTTGACCGTGGGCGGTGAGGTCAAAAGTTGAAAAGTGGACTTTTGTTTTGATCGCCAAGCGCATGCCGCTCTTTAGTATGACAACTTGTAGCCGTCCTTCCCTCGCGATTAACCTACACCGATGCTATCTGACACATACATTGTTCGATTCTTCTACATGGTTATCTACACGTGTCACTTGCTTTTCGATTATTTTTGCCATTGAGATTCAACACTTTGCGCAAATAAGAATCATCTTATCAACTTCGGTCGGCCAAATTTAAAAGACAATTTGCACACTAGACAAAACAAACAAACACAAAGAGCTAAGAAGAAGTGAGAAGGAAACAAAAATCTAATCAAGATGGACAACAAACTTTCAACTCGCCCTTGAGTTGCGAAGATTATAAAACAAATATTAATTATTTGTAGAAAAACAAATTGTTCAACTTTTTTATCTTGTTTTAAACACAAGTTGTTATCTCCTTAAAACAACTTCAAATTTACTGAAATTTTAGATCGAACGAGTCTTATTGACTGAGGATTACATTTGTTTATTCATTCCGAGTGTGATTTAAAATTGTTCAGAAATACTTTCTGCACTTAATTGAACAGCTTACCGTAAACAAGTGCATATCTTTTCGTTAATGTCCGCACGAAAGTAACTGTTTATATTCTTGTTTCAGGTGAGTTTCCTGTTCTTTTTGGGTTTTATCGCATCTCATTTTGGGTGAGTGTACGCATCAACAAAAAAATAATAAAAAGAAAAATCTCAGAGTTTCATCACCAAGTTAATTTTGGAATTAATTTTAAAGAAAGAAACAAAAATACTAAAAGCATTTTTTTTACTTGAAAGATATCACAATTTTATTTTGCAGTTACAAAAAAAAACATAAAAGATAAAACTTTATCGGATTGCCAGTTCAGGAATCATCCGCTGCACACACAACGTGCAACAATTTTTTGAATTCCGAGCTGAAACTGAAGCGCGATTGCGAGCTAACGGTACTTGCCTCCCGCGCGTTTCTGATGTATTGATAATTCCGTCTTCTTGTGTACGAACTCGATTCGCAACCAGAGGAAGAGAAGTAAGTCATGAATTTGAATAAGTCAATCCGGCTAGGCAATGCATTACGGTGTTTAGAATATATAAATAATGCACCGGCCAATTTTTATCTCTCCTTTCAAACGTCAATATTGCTCCGAAATGAAGTTCCTCTTCGCATAGACAATCTGTTTATGTTTGCATTACCTTTTTGATGCGATTTTGAATCAATTTTAAACCAAACATAAAAATCATTCTCCTCTCGATATCAAATATAAACTTCCGGTATGAAATTTAAAATGAAAATAATTTCCAAATAAGAAAATAACAAAACAAAATAAAATTAATGTTGAATGAATTTTTAGTTCATGGTAATTTATTTTATTTTCTATTCTAATTGAATTTCTATTTTAAATATAATTTTATTCTTCTATTGAATTATTACAATTATTAGATTATTTATTGAGTATAATTTGGACTGAATAGAAATGAAATTTTTGTAATCAGTAGTAAAGGCAAGAGTTTGGTCGGACACGAGAGAATTTTTTTGTAATTAACGCGAATTGTTTGTTTAGCAAGGTGTTGCATAAAGAATTCGCGCGTCCCGCGGAAAAAAAAACGTCAGAAAGGCGTGAGCCCCGGGAGAGGGAAGAACGGCAGAACAATTCGCGCGATCGCCGGCCAAATGGCTTTCTCCGATAACTTTCATGCGGCTCGTATGCCCCGTCTCGCGGCGGCGACACGCCGCGCTTCTTTTTCACCTTTCTTTGTTTCTTTCCGCTGTTACTTTCACTCTCCCGCCTAAGCCACGCCGGCGGGATTCCCCACCAAAATCAACAGGCCATTAGTATCGCGAATTTTAGCGCGCACAATTGTTTTCTCTCCCCGACGTTATGACATCTGTTGCACTTTAATGCAACGCTCATATGCAACATTTTTTTGCTCCTATTCATTATTTTTTATCTCAATTTTCTTTTTAATCATCGATATTTTTTATTTTCTTTTTATTTTTAATTTCAATGTGATGCAAGTTTGTTTTCAAATTGACTCGGTCAAAAGTGAATTACGAAATGATTCCCCAGAATGAAAACATACTTTTATTTTGCAAAAAGTTATAAATATTTATCAAGTCGCAAGGTTCTCGTCCAACAAATTTTTACAAATTGCACAACTCGATATTTTTATACTTTTCATTTTTTTATACCTTCAATTTTTTTTTCGCTTGATCAAATTAAAGATAAAATTAAAGTTCTGACTGTTTTTTTTTGTCCTACGAAAGATCTAAGATGGTAAAGATTGTGTCGTAAATTCCATGTACATAAATTTCAAATTTACGATATGTCATCAGGTGTATCAGTTTAAAGGTTACATGATCCTAGGAGCATTTTTTCAAAGCCTCTCTTTCAAATGACAAATCAAAGAAATCATCGATTGCGAAATTTGTAACACAACCTTTGTATATGAAGCTAATAGATATCATTCTTTAAATAGTATTTTAATGTTTTCCACTCTCGGCATTTTAAATGTTACTCGTCGATATTATAATTGTAATTGACACTTATATTTTCTCACAAGCAATTGAAAAAAAAATTTCCAACTCTTTGTTTTACAAAAACAAATTAATTATAAAAATTAATTAATGATAAGAACATTGATTGTAATCGTTTCATATTGATGCAATTATTTTTTTATTGCAAAAAAGAAAAAGATAAGAGAACATTTTTCAATCGAACATTTTTGAACATTCATTTGCTGACAAGTTGAAGCAATAAAAAAATGTCGGAGAGAACAAGTGGACGACAATAAAATCGAGCCACCGATCGTGTTCGAAAAAACAAACGAGAGATCAAACATTGAAGAACAAATGATCTGCAACGAGATTGCCACTTTGTAATTGAATCGGATAAAAATCTTGGATACAAAGTGCTTCATTAACTCGTGACACTGCAGTTCATAGCCCGCAACGGTAGACTGCTTTCCACGACACTGGCATTTATATATTGTAAATCAAACAGAGAAAGTCATTAAACTCGATGAATTTAGAAAAAAAAAAACAAAAATCATCGGTCAAAAAAGAACTTTTCAACTTTTTTCCTCAGAAAATTCAAGCTTTCTGAAATATCTAATCTAATGAACAAAAAAAAACAATTTGAATTAAATTAATAATTATGCTTTGCCTTTTGATTCAAATTAACTTTAAAAAAAAACAAAAACTTTTGATAAAATTCAAAGACTGATTAAAACAGACAAGAACAATTGACGTTTCAATTCAGCATTTGAATCATGATTTTATTATAGTTAGCGATCTCTCTCGATTGTGTCCGATCTGGTTGGGGCTCATTTTCGTCCCTCATTAATTCAGATAAGAAAAATGACAATAAAAGCATTCCTTTCTTCTCCAAATGAAACTGTATTCAAAACCGATCGTACAACAATGGTCGCGATGCGGTAACGCTGCACTTTACGAGAACATTTACGTACGTGGTATAAAAGGTACCGTTAGATTCGCAGTCGCAGCGCGAGTCTCTCTCGAGAGAGGGGCAAGCGCAGTCCGACGGAGATGCAGCCACTTTTCTCGCGGGAATTCACGTTCCGAGTTTCAAGTTTGCAAAAATCTAAATAATCCCCCCTCTCTCTCTCTCTCTCTCTCTTTGATTTTTACATATTTTTTTCCCCAAAAAATTAAAAAAAATAAACATTATCACAAAAAACAAACAAAATTAAACTGTAAATAAAACAATAAACAAGCAAATGTAAACAATAAAAAATAACAAACAAACAAAATTAAAAAATAAACAAAACAACAAACAAAACGCAAAACAATAAAATTAAACAAAATAAAAAATGTAACAAAAATAACAATTTCTAAAAATTTTGCTAAATTTGGTATTGTGATGGTTCATGGACCCCCTTTTTCATTATTCATAATTTCGAACGGTTTTTGTCGCCCACGCGAGTCCGCGTCCGGGGAAGCTAATTGGGGTCCAGCTCAGGAGATAAAAAAAAATCTGTGCAACAATTATACAGATATTTATTTGCCGGTATGTAAAGTCCGGTTTCGGATGCGGCAAAAAATTGCGCGATGCAAAAACGACGAGGGGGGTCTGTACCCGCGGATGATCTCCAGGTTGAGTCGCGCTGGGTTCAACGTCCTGCCGGGCAGCGCACCCGAGCCGCGAGCGCTCGGCAAACGAGCGAGCGAGCCGGCGTTTCACTCACACCACAACCCGAGCACACTTTCCAGCATATCCACGACCACTTTGTTTATGTGGCTTTTTTCGTGTGTGTGTGCAAGTGTGAGTGTGTGTGCGCTTGTGTGCACAATTTCACGTATGTAGATATATCGTTATGCTTATGTAGATGTGCGGCATAGCGCAGGCTTCTTTACGCCAACTAGCCGTAGGTACTGTTACTTTTGCGATGTGGGCCCTCCGCAAAAGGGCCCTCCTGCCCCGCCTCTTCGTTATAGCGCAAGGACCCCGCTCCTAGGAAGCGCCGGCTAGGATTCATCACGACCTCCCGAGAATCGCCACGGTTTCTCATTAAATTCTGTTCTGAGGCTTTCCGATCTGGGGGTCATTTTTTTCAACTCCCCCCCCCCCCCCCCCCCCCCCCCCCCGCCCCCCCCCCCCCGCCCCCCTCACTAATTTTTCAACTTTTCAACGACTTTTGATCTGGGTTGGAAATAAGGACCTGGCGATTCGTCTCTCAACTGTTCAGTCACAACTGACTTGCATATAAATCATATTTATACATTTTCATCTGACCGAGGCGGTTAAAAATAAAACTGTCACAGTTTCCGACGTCGATACTTCGCGTTTCCTTTAGACAAGTGAATTACAAGAAAATTATACATGATGATGAATATGAAAAATGTTTTTTTACATGCATTTTACAATTTCCTTTTTAGGTAAAAAAAAAATATAAAAAAAAAAAAAAAAAAGAAAATTTAAATGTGTAAGAATTTCGTTTACTTGTCTTAATTTAAGATACTTTTAAAAAACATTCGAAATTTGTAGATTTCAGTTCTTTTGTGTTTTAATTTTTAAAAGTATTAGTATTTAGTATTATTTTTGCCCCTAATGTGTTGATTTTTTTCATCTTATTAGAAATTCTTGTTGGGATTTTTTTGCCGGACTTTGAACACGATTTTTCAATTTGCAATTAATTGAATATGATATAAATAATTTATTAGACTTGTATGTGATTAAAATGCATTTATTTTAGACTAATAAATTTTCTTTTCTCGCGGAGAGAAAGTAAAATCGGTTCAGAGTGATGACTCTGCGCGCTGCACGGCCTATGCCTTTTATTGGCGTAAACTTTAATTCGCGCCAGCAATCGTCATTTATCGTATTTTTAATTGCTATTCATTTTAAATGGAGAAAGAAAAAAGAAAGAAGGAACGATCGTTACGCGCGCATTCAATTTAGAAAATGCGATCTGAAATTCTGAACTCCGATATCTAAGAAATTTAAATGACCGAATTTCATGGGTCGAAACATGTATATTTCTCCTTATCGCAATCTCCTCGTTTCTTTTAATTTGCCTCGTTCGCTTTCTTTCAATAAAAAAAAAGTTACGATTTTGTTTACCAGTTAAAAATAATCATTAAATGTCAAAAACTTCTTTCTTAAAATCATTTTGCGAAACCTTTTGTTAATCTATAAAACTTTATTTATTAATTTTTCATTCACGAATTTTGTTAAAAATTTTCAGGTTTGTATTCTTTTTTAAATCTTGATGAGCTGTCGCTTTTGGCAAACGTAGTATTAAACATCAAATTTGTTTTAAAAAATTGGCAACTAGGCAAAGACTGACGTTTTGCACTTATATTTAAATACGCAGTTTAGAAATTTTTTTTTTCGAAATGAACAAATTAAACGTTGAGGAAACCAAAAATCAAGAAAAGGAGGTCTCGTCGTTTACAAAACTGTTAAAACTTTGACTCGTGCGGATCGCTACGGCGACCCTTAATTAGGTCCGAATCAATGTGTGGATCTGCGGTTTTGTATGCTTTATTGTCGGTCGCAGGCATGTCGCAGAAGGCCGCACTCGATAGTCATCGTGTCCGCTCTGTTACGTTGGGATAGGTCAATCCGATATGCATGCGACAGTTTAAGAATTGGATCGTTCCCCTGTATATCAATGTTGCGCTTCCTTCAAACATTATAAATCACTGTAATTAATGGACGATACGGAATCAAAAATCACGAGTGACATAATGGCGTTCATTTAACCGGCCGATTGCTATTCAGGAATGTCAACGGAATATTTCTAAATGCAGAGATCTTATCACGCGAATATTTCTTCGCCAATGTCGATTAAAGCACAACACATTTTGTTTCCTTTTTTTTTTCGTCGCGCATTTTTTGAATTTGAAAATTTTGCAAATTTGTGGAAAATTTAATCCGGCGAATTAACATTCTTTCATACTTGAAATTCAAATTCAAATTTTTCTCAATGTTATACGAGGAAAAAGTTTCAACAATTTTCCTTTTGAATTAAACTGACATTTTTTTGTTTTTTCTTTTTTTTTGTCTTAGCATTTTCATCAATTGTTTGAACTTTTTTATTGCAAATTTTTTACACGCTTTGTTATTCAAGATTTAATTTTCACCGGTTAAGAAAAAAAATGGAAAACTACTTTCTCAAAAAGGAAAAATTCTTTTTTTAGAAAATTCTCAATTTGTTTTTTGTTTGTTTGTTTTGAATTTGCATTTTCAGAGTTGTTTGAATTTTCAAAAAGACTTTCAAAAAGAAATTCGCAGAGTTCGATTATTTGCAATGGGGATTTAAACATGCGATTATTTGCATAACATGCTTTCCGTAGTTGCGGGGGACAAGGGCGAAAGCACGGGAAATTATGCCCGGTCCGTCGCTGCGAAAACATATTGTCCGCTTCGCGTATTCCGTTATTCGCGAGTTAGGGTAGGCACGCTGGATTAGAAGCGCATACTCTCGTCCTTTTTTATCCTCTTGACTTCCTCCTCCTTTGTCCTTTCTTCCTTGGATCTCTTTTTTGTTCGCTCACGTTTCGTTGTTTCCTTTCTCTTCTGTTTTTGTTTTCAAAAAAAACAAAAACAAAAAGCAACCAACGAACAAACAATTACAGTTTTATGACACAGAAAAACCGATTCATTATTTCCAAACAACTAAAACGAATATCCAATAAAATCCAACTTTTGCAATAAATAAAATAAATTTCAAATCAACGTTTTATCAAAAATGTTATTACCAGAGTTGTGAAAGAGAGAAAACGAAACAAAATTTGTTGGAAAACATTGGCGGGACAAATTGCATCCAATTATACATGGCGCCAAGGGCAACAATAAATTTGCAACCGAAATCAACAAAAAATAACGCGAACAAGTAAAACCGATTTGGAGTATCGTTTGCGGAGCCTTCCTGGGGCCACGCTCGAGGTGAACGCCCGCGAGTTTCACGTTTCTCGCGTTGCGTGCATTGCCGAGCGATCATACGTTGGTTTTTTCGGGCGGAGCAGGTTCTTTTTTTTCTTTCTTTTTATGTTTTCTTTTTATTTTTGCATGAAAAGTATGACGACGTGTGGGGCGCGAATAGACACTCAATGATACACAAAACCAAATCACAGGTCTCAACAAAGTTTAGGCCCTAATTGTGTGAACGTTGCTTTTTTCCCCTTCAGATGTTGAATTTGTACATTGTAATCGCTCCTAATGTTACACTTGGCAACATAATCGAACCTCTTTGCATACAAGCTCCAATTTTTTTTAAACTCTATTGTATACTTTGCGAAGTTCAGTCTGATTTCTCGTCTTATTTTTACGGATGTACGAATTTTTACAATTGTTATATGTCTTTCTTAGAATAATCTGGGGGGTTTGTAGTATTCCTTTTGTGCTTCTGTGTGGTAGCGATTTTAAATCTCAATTTTGTACTTCAATTGGAAAATTAGATTTTGAATAGAGCAATTTTAAAACTCACTTTAAATCTTACTTTAAAAAGTAAAACGAAGAAATAACAAAAAAAGTATTAAAAACATAAATCAAAAAGTGATTTTAATAATCTGAAAAATTCATTATTTTTCTTTTTGTTTTTTTTTTTAATGTTTTTTATAAGTATCCTTTTTTGTAATTTTTTGTTTTTCAAATTTTACATTCCGTATAGCAAATAATTAAAACAGCATTTTATATGGAATCTTGAAACTGCAATATTAGTTTTTCCTTCTTTTTTTATTCTCTTTTTTTTTCTTCAAGATCATCATTAGTGTCAACATTGGTAGTATCGTGTGTGAAATTATTTATCATTCAGTGTGAAAATTATTCACAGAAGTAGTTTCCAACTAATATACAATTAGTATTCCCTGCGGCCGATGCATTTAAGTCTGAGAGCACTCTACAGTTACAATTCGTGATAGTTGGTAGTGTGACATCAGCAATAACTACCGATTTCCTAGCAAACATTAACATATTGATGCACTGATTTTCTCGCTATTTTGCTTCGCGAGTGTTCGCTTGTGCTGACGGTTCATACGCCGTTTGCAACAAGTTTTAAACAAGTCTCTGATATCTCTCCGTGGTCGAAGTTTTCTTGAGAAAATAATTTTATAGAATGATAAAAAAATAACTAATTCAATGATAAGTGAAAAAATATATGTTTTTTTTTAAAATTATTTTTTAAATTAGTTGTACATTTTTTAATTAAAAAAATTTATCAGTTTTGCTCTCAAGTGTTTGAAATTTAATTAATCAGTAATAATTAATTGGTAATAAATTTATCTCTAATTAAAAATATATGTTTAACTTGAAAGACGTTTAAATATGAGATAAGTCTTACGGTACTGTGCTGTTTTTCATAATTACTTTATACAATTTTGCTCGTACAAAATTATTTATCAAATGGAAATATTATTAAATTATTTTGCAGACTTTTAAAATTAATTTTAGTTTGAAATAAACACTTAGTTCATCTTAGTTTTTGATACTCAATTTATTTTCAAATAAATCTCAAAAGATCTGTTAACGACACATTTTACAAAATGAAACTGTAATGAGTATGTTCAACATGTTCACCGTGAAATTGCGCGTCAAACCAGAAATAATCATAAATAAAAGCGTTATACAAAATGATTTTATATTCCAGATTTAAATCCCAGGTTTAAATAAGTTAGAGTCACAAGGTGTGTATGTGTGTGTGTCTACAAACAAACACAATGTTTGTATTCTCTCTTGTCACTCTGCAAAAACGTCACGCAAAATACGGAATAATTTATCAAAAAATCTTCTATAAATATAATTTTGAGTACCCTCGAGGCACTATCTAAACTTTCTAGCGATGTCCACTTGCCAAAATTATTGTTGCCGTTCGGAAAGTGTAACTTACTAACAAAATGTTCCATTGACTTTGACATTGAAAAATAGCGCGATAATTTTAAACGGACGATTTTCGCAACAGAACAATTTTCAAAATCACATTTTATTTTAATAGCGAATTTCTTTAATTCATCTTGAAATGTTTTCTTTTGTTACATTCAAATTATTATTATATCAACAAATTAGAAAATATTGATAGACATTTCTGAAAATGTAGAAACTGTTTTTGAAATGACTGAGATCAAGATGAGAGTTTTGGCTATCGTCGAATGAATGTCGGAGGTCGTTGTCCGGACGCAACAAGTGCCGCGCGTGTGCCCCACCCTCTGATCCTCCATGAGGAAGAAGTGAATGAGCGACGACGACAGGACCCAACGAAGAAGGACGCGCGTGCATACGTCATTTAAATATAAAACTGCACTGGGTCAGGGATCCGTGATTTATCGGCTGCCTCGTGTAATTGGCCGCTGGCCAATACATATCCCAGAGGCACGCCGGCAACTAACTACCGCGTCTATGAATTCCTTCGACGCCTTCAGCCAGACCTGCGAATCTTTTTTATCCGATCTTTACCAAACACACAATATCATTTCCATCATTGAAAAAAAATTGTCATCAGTTTTTGCGAAAACATAAAACATTAAAGGTTTTTTTTTTAATTTTAATTGTCGTTCCTTTAGCTTTTTTAAAATATTTTTTGTTCATGTTTTTTTATTATTTTCTTTAATATAATTTTCGAAAGATTAATTTTGGATTTGAGAATGTACGAATTTTGTAAATGAGAAAATCGTTAATGATATATATAATTTAATTATTGTTTAATTATTTAAATACTCGAGAAAACAAGATTCGTTCAAGTTTTCTTATTTTTAAGTTTGTAAAAAAAGTATGACTGAAAGAGCGGAATTGAAGATTAAGTTGATTGAGACAAATGTTTTAAATTATAAATATCAGAACTTGCAAAACACATTTTTTGTAAAACAGAGAAAAATCCATGAATCATAACAAGTCTACTATTTTATTGGTACTATAAATTACTAAAGTAATACTATGTTAATTTTTTGAATGTATTGTCGGAAAATCCGATAAGCTTTATCTCTAGTAAACAATTGGACAGCATAAGCGATATACAATAACATAAATATGCACATTTGTTAAACAAAATAACTTTGTTTTATAAAACAGTCGTGATTAATTAATTAGTGAAAAAACACGTTTTTGCAGTCAGTCACATTTCTAGATACATACCAATGATGTTTTTTCGATTTACTTAACAAATGGTGTAACGGTGAATTATTATTATTATCATTATTTTTTCAAAAGTTTATTTATTAATTTTCAGCAATAATAGTTAAAACATGACTTAACACACTTGAACACGAGTAAACATCTCACAACGTGCATCTTCTCTGCAATCTATGGATATTTATGAACTTATCAACAATAGCACAGTGTCATTCACAAGGTCATTGTTGACTTCCCCGTTTGCTTGCGAATCATACAATTTTGAACAAATTCTAGTTTTATTTTTTAATTATCAACAATAAAAGAAATTCAGACAATACAAATATTTATACAACAATAAATATTGCAACATAAGTATTATGTGAAAGATGTAACAATTATAAATAATAACAACAAAATCTCAAAGAAAAAAATTTGATTGAAAACAAAAACAAAAAGAATTTTTGTACCATGGGAGCGGGATTTCAGCTGTTTTTACTCCCTTGAGCGTGTTTTACTCCCTCGGGCTATCGCCCTCGGGAATAAAGCACGCTCTTG